>CAUYPK010134167.1:0-19323 GCA_963574355.1 Loris lydekkerianus | reverse complement strand
ACACCCAAAGGTATGCCATACACCCCTACATTGTGCCCATTCAGTGGGATAACCCCAGATGCCCCCCCCATGCCCCACCCCCCGGTGCCCCCCCCCCCCCCCGCGGGGGGCGGCGCCCACCGCCCGGCAGGGCCACGGGCGGGGGATCTGGGGTTATCCCACTGAATGGGCACAATGTAGGGGTGTATGGCATACCTTTGGGTGTAGAACATAACTACAAGAGGAACTATTCCTAACAAATTTAAATATTGTGATTTGGTTGTTTGTACCCTCACATTAACCTGAAATTAAAACACAAAATAATCACTGGGCTATAAATGGTATTGCCCTGTGCATAAGTGGCCAAAGCGGGGTTTGTTCCATTCAGGCCTCAAAACACAGTTTAGAGAACAAAGCTAATCATCACCACGATTCCTGCTCCCAGCACCAACACATGACCCCAAACTAACTCTGCCATGCAGGGGTGGAATGTAAATAAATATTTCTGGCTCACATTTCAGGAGTTTTCTAGAACATTTAAGTGGATTTGAAAAATATTTTTTAAAGGATTGTTTGTACAAACATCCCACTCTTTCCAATCCTTGTTTGGCATAGAGTTTAATCAGATTTAAAATGGTCATAATTCCATGTAAGGTTGTATGTTTCCTTTTTTTCAGGGCGTGTAAAACAGGACATCTGGGTTTTATCCTTAAAGCACTAAAACATGTCTGGCATTTTTAGGAAATTTGGGCCTGAGTTTATGTTCTACAGGTGTCAGATATATTTGATAGAAAGTTGGAGTCTACTCCTTTTAGAGTTAAAGGGAAAAAAAATGTATGCATACCAATTTTGTTTTGGACAATATTTGGCTAAAACACTTGAGTTTTGACTGTTTTATAGCATTTAGGAAAATAGGAGAAAATAGAAACATTTTAGTCAATTTTATATGAAATTATCTGGTTTTCAGATATTCCTTGTTTTATATTATAGACTCAACTTTCAGCACTCCTAGTTAAATTTTCCTTTCTCTTATTAGCATTTATCAATTTGCCTGGAATATCTCATGGACATAAAGAGCATTGTCCTTTAATAACTTCCTCTCTGTCCCAGGAAAGAGACAAAAACATAAAAGTTGGGCCAGATGCAGTGGCTCATGCCTGTAATCCCAGCACTTTGGGAGACAGAGGTGGGAGGACCACTTGAGGCCAGGAGTTTAAGACCAGCCTGGGCAACATAGCAAGACCCTGTCTCTACAAAAAAAACAAAACATAGAATTTGAAGCATGAGGCTGGCTACAATGTAGGTATATTTTATACATGAGAGTAAGAAATGATGCTATTCAGCAGAGAGACCTGGGAAGGAGTGAATAGTGGAACAACATGGAAAATTTTAAAAAACAAACAAACAAAAACCTGTAATTTCCAAGTTCAAAGAAACACCACATTAAAAGCAGGTACCTCATAAAACTAAATGCCATATGTGGAAATCATTAATATTAGTAAAATTGGCTAGCATTTCTGCTATGTTTATAAGTACATAATGCATTTCCACATTGGCTCCGTTAATCCTACAATTCTGTAAGGTGGCTGTTGTTCATAGGCTTGCTTTAAATTGAAAGCACAGACAAGATATTAAGTTATTGGCCCAGAGTCACACGGTTAGTAAAGCTAGCACCTCCAACTTCGCACCTGGGCTCCCTGACTGCATCAAGTACAGAATATTTGTACAGTCAACATGCCAAAAGCATGATCTTTTCATTTTAGTTTGGTTGGGGAGGTTTTTTGGTATAAGATGCATCACTTTCTAATACCCGAATGGTGCTTTTTGCTTTTAAGTTCCTATCATCTACATCCTAAGCACTTCCTATGTTAATATTTTTTTGAAGCCTTAATTATTTCTTGAGCCAGATATAAAACACTACTTTATCCCTCTGAGGTTAAAACTCCATCTTTCTCTAAATGAAAAGCAAGGCTGGCATTCAGCCTCCACTCCCTCTTGTCGAGGATACGTGTACCCCCTAAATTCCCAGGGCCCCTGGCTTCCAAGCGGGTCTGTTCCTTTTCCTGACTTCCCTGGGCAGGCCTTCACTTCAGCCCACTCAGCAAAGTACCCCCCACAGTCCTTCCCCTCCTCTGAGGGTCTGACGCTCACTTCAGCTTCCCCAGTTCCAAGGTTTTGAATGTCTGCAATTCCTACCCTGGGCTGATGCCCACTGAGCCATCAGGCAGGGTCTCCAGCCCACAGTCTGCAGCTGGTGAGCAGCTGCCCCCTCCCTTCCTGAAACAGATCCTAGTGGCAGGAGAGGTTTTCCTGTGACTCCTCCCTGTGTTGCTATCTCTAAAAAAGACAGACAGCAACTGCATCAGTGACTCTCCCCTACAAATGTGGCCAAAATCCATACTCTCCTCCACCCTCTCCTTTCTGTAGCTGGCTCTGCAGGGCACAGTTGGCATCCCTCTCTGGCCTAGCATGTCTGAAATTATGCAGACAGGTCTGTCACCACTGGAACCTCTTGGACTCCACTCGCCTGCTGAGAGCCAAGCCATGGCAGGGCCTGCGCGGGCACCTTGTTTTTATGGCCTTGACTCTCCTTCCTTTTGTTCCTTAGCTTTTGCCTAACTAGGACCCACTGCCACCCTCACAGGCTCCCTGCTGTCCACTTCCTCACCTCACATGGGTTATCACCTTCCTGGCATGCACCACTTCATGCCCCAGGTGAGCCTGCCCCAAGCACCCACGGAGGGAGGGCAGGTGGCGGCTCCAGATCCTCATCACAGAGGTAACTGAAGCCCAGCAGCTTATGACTAGCAGATATCCTGAGGTCTAGCCCCAGCACTGCCACTCCCTAGCTGAGTGACTTTAGTCAGTGACCTAACCTCTCTCGTCCTCTGTTTCCTCATCTATAAATAAGGGGAAAGGACTGAATAACATCTAAGGTCTTTTCCGATTCAATATTCTAAGGTCCTTTGATTTATTAGTTGTCACATTACATATTAGAGCCACATGGCTGAAAGCTGGTCTGCTCTCTGGGCTATTTCCTCATGACAGCTTTGGCTAGGAAATAATAGTTGGCCTTAATCTCCTCACTTTGGATTATAAGGACAAATCTTTATTTGTGTCCTGGTTCTAGAATTCCTCTGATGACACATTGATTCTGGATTTGTGAGAGCAATTATAAAACCGTGTGCAGCTGTTTCTGGGCATTTCTGCCTCCACAGCTCACCCACCTGAAGCAGTTTCTAGAGATGAAGGTGTGTGTTCTAGACCTGCAGGTGGAGGGTCTCCAGAGACAGAGACACCCCCTGGCTATGTCCACTTCAAGCTATTAGAGCTGCGTTGCCAAGAAATCCTGCCATAGAAAAACTTGCAGTTACCCCAGCATTTCCTAAACTTATATAGCTCCCAGACACTTTTTGCACAAAATACTTAACATCTGGTAGGCCATGTCCCCTGGGACACAGTTTGGGAAACATTACCACAAACCATTGCTGACCTGTACTATCTGGGGTCTTCGGAGCAGAAAGGGTTAATAGCTACTGGAAATATTTCTTGAGTAACTACTATGCATACACGAGATACGTGAGAAGAATTCAAAATCGGCAGATCAAGTGTCTGCCCATCAGCTTTCAGAATCTAATGCTGCATATGAATAAGCAGGCCAGTCAACAAACAACACAAATGAAGTAGCAAGTGCAGCTCGGGCACACGGCAGCCGTTCCCTTGGACGCGCGTTTGACTCCCTGAATTGAATTCCGCGCTCTCAGCTGTCAGCCCCAAGTTCCTTTGCACCACCAGGACAGTTACCACTCACCAGTTACACAATCTCATTGCAGGTTGTTCACTGTTTATTTTTAATGATTAAGTAGTCGGGAAGGCACTTCAGTAATTTTATTCTGTGCTGAATGTCCTAGAATTTTTGCCTTTCATGAACAGCTCTGTTGCTTTTCACTCAGAATTGGAAGCTGCTCTTCCCCTGGAAAAGAAGACTTCCTTTTCACAAAGCAAGAAAAGATGTCAAAATAACCAGTGTCATGAGATAACTGTAAATGTTGCCCCAGCAGTCTGGTGTACCTGATGGTCCCCTGACAGAGGCCCTGGGTTCTTAGGGTGGCTGCCCTTTTGAAACCATTTGTGACCTCTATATTTCCAAGACGTGCCCTCGTACCCAGCCATGTCCATGTGTCCTCACTTCCTCAGAGAGCCCCGAGTGAGATCCCTTCTGCAGCTCCTGCTCCCTACTCCTCACTGCCAACTTTCTTTAGAAGCTCTAGTCATGTTCTTTCTGAACATTTTTCTTGCCCCCTTTCCACCTCTGCCTCACCATTCTTGCCTATTTAAAAGAAATAAGGGACCAGGCATGGTGCCTCACACCTCTAATACCAACAGTTCAGGAGGCCAAGGTGAGAGGATTCCTTGAGCCCAAAAGGTCAAGACCAGCCTAGACAGGATAGCAAGATCCTGTCTCTACCAAAAGTTAAAAACTTAGACATGATGGCACCTGTAGTCTCAGCTACTCAGGAGGCCAAGACAGGAGGATCGCTTGAGCCTAGGAGTTGGAGGCTGCGGTGAGCCTCCAACTGTACCATACTCGCATCACTGTACTCCAGCCTAGAGAGTGAGCCCTTGTCTCTAAAAACAAAAAAAGAAAAAGAAAGCAAACAAACAAAGACCTTTTTTTTTAAGGATCTAATCCTTGGAAAGTGGAAAGTCCCCTCTCTGCTACACAGAGAAGGGAAGCTGGCACTGTAATACAAAGACCAACATTGTTGCTACAAGTGCTACATCTTGTTATTATTTTTAATTATCATTATGAGTTGACATTTATTGAGCACATACGTCACTGTAAGTACCAGAGCCCTTTATATATATTGTCCCTTCTATTAATCACAATGCCTCTATGATGCAGGGCAATTTTATTATTCCCTTTTTATGGGTGAAGAAATTGAATTTTGGAGTAGGTAAGAAACTTGCTCAAGATCACAGAAATAGTGAAAGGCAAAGCCAAGAAGTGACCCTTGGCTCTGAATCCAGTTTCTTTGGCTCCAAATCCTCAGTTGTTCAGTGTTACATATACTTTTCTCCTTCCCAGGCACTCACCCTTCTCCACATTAGAACAGAGAAGTTGAGATGAGATTCAAATTTTCATCAGATTTATTCCCTATCAAGTTTCACCCCTACACATATGTACTGCACAGACAGCAAATCTAATTTCTTCTTAATGATCCATCACATCTACAGTGGCCAGTGGAACCAGGATGTAATTGATCTTGGTGGGATGCCAGTGTCCTTTGTTTCTTCACACAGATTTGTCTTTAGGGAAACATTCACCAGCACAGACAAACCACTTTATTTCCTTCCATTTTCTCCTTCCTGCTTGATCATTAGTGTTGATTTGGTTGTTAGTCTCCTACTTGCTGACCCTCTGCATAACAGTGGCTAAGAACTTATAGTTCACTACAAATGAAAAATGATTTGCTGGGCTCACTTCTGCTGGCCTATGCCAGGTGCCTGCCTGCTCTGGGACCCAGTGGGATTCACAGCACATCTCCAAACCTCCTGGTCCCACCCCGTGGCCAGGGTGGACTTCAGGAGCATTCCACCCTCCAAGTGGAAATGTCTAGTTTGTTCTTGGATTTGTAAGACAGTAGAGATATTCAAAGCTGGGAGCAGAGAGGTGGTGAGTAAAGCAAGTTGAATAAAGGAAAACTTTTAGGGAGGGAATGTAGCATAAGAAGAGATTCAAGAATATCCAAGACAGAGCCATGAGAAACAATGTTCAAGAACCAGCTCATGCCACGAAGACTATAGTGTCCTGGGGCCCTGTAGCAGGGGTCCTGGGGCTGGGCTGCCTGAGTTGGGGGTCCCACCTCCACCACCTATTAGCTTTGTGACCTTAGACAAGTGACTAAATCTCTTTGTGCTTTAATTTCATTTATAAAATTGGGGTGACAATGTCAATATGCCTCATCAGCAGAATTAAATGAATTAATACATGTTAAGAGCATTTGGTTTCATTATTATTTTACTGACATCCAAAAAGATAAGAATAGCCTATGACAGAGTTAGCCTCTCTGCCCACTGGTACTGCCAGGTTGGCATCCTCCCAGTCAGGAGAGATGAAAAAGAGCCCCTGTGACAGCCAGATCACAGCTGAGGAGGGACACCTCATGCTGGGCAGTGCAGATACCACCACCTCCCGGGAGGATGAGGACTCTGTCTGCCCTGCTTACTAGATCCCTGGGTGTCCAGAAAGGTGCCCACTGGAGCATAAGCTGGTTGAGGGTAGGTACTCAGGAATGATTTGCTGAATGAGTGTTTATTTGCTGACGTTCTCCAACTTAGCTTGAACAAAGAGACTGCAGAGACCAGGCATTCGGTGGTGGCAGTGGCTCGGGACCAGGTTACTTGGGGAACATCTCCTGACTCTCTTTGACCTCTGCTTGAGACGCCCTGCTGTCTCCATGAGTGAGCTGCAGGGATGAACTCACAGGTCTACTCCCACACATTCTTTCTTCTTCCAGATGCTTTAATTTAGGAGGATCCTATCCTGTTCTGAATGTCATAAAGACTTTAAAATTTTAAATGAGTGACAGGATAGGAAAGTTGGTTTAAAAAAAAAAAAACAGTGGCTCAGACCCCATAGCACAGTAGTTATGGCACCAGCCACATACACCAAGGGTGGCAGGTTCGAACCCGTCCTGGGCCACCTAAACAATAATGACAACTGCAACAAAAAATAGCCGAGTGTTGTGGTGGGCACCAGTAGTCCCAGCTACTTGGGAGGCTGAGGCAAGAGAATCACGGAAGCCCTAGAGTTTGAGGTTGCTATGAGCTGTGATGCCACAGCACTCTACCAAGGGCAACATAATGAGACTCTGTCTCAAAAAAAAAAAAAAAAAAAAACAAACAGCAAGTGCCAACACTGCATTCCCTGTGACTTCTTGGACAGCTAAATTCTATCTCTAGTGATGGAATGTGATCCCATTGCTCAGATTTTGGAGCTGGGCTCTGCATGGTCTTTGCTGAAGCATTTCTTTGCCTGATAGGTCCGGGTGACTGCCCAGGGCACAAAGCTACAGTTAATGTATGTTTGGGTCTAATCTACTTAAGAGAGAAAATGTAAGATAGTAGAGCATGGTAGGCTAAAATCACAGGTTTCTGATTTGGCTCATTCCTGGTTTACAGGTTATAACCTTGGCAAGCCAGTTAGTCACTCTGAATCTCACTTCCTCATCCATAAAGTGAGAATTAGTATCAGTACCGGCTGCAAAGGGCTGAGAGGACTAAATGGGACAAGCAATGCGCCTCTCACAAGAGCAGGCCTAACACATTAAAGCTGTTGTATTATGCCAGGAAAAAAAGAAATTGATTCATAAATGACCCTGCAATAGGACCGGGATAGTTTGGAGCTAACAGCTCATTTATATCAAGACTTTTTATGTAAACTGTTAGTGATGGATTTTAATCGTGAGATGAGGCTCACTTTTGAATAGCATTAATAATTGGCTTCACAATGAATGATGTATTTAATGCCATTGAGTATGGTAAGAGAAAAGATTCTGCATAGCCTTTGGCAATTCTCCAAAATCCATTTAACTAGAAATGGTATTTGCATTTCTCCATCAAAATATTTTCTCTAGCTGATTTTAAAACAGTAAATAACTTCAGTGAATTTAGAAGCCAATTTCTGAGTACGATATTTAAGGGAGTTTTAGTTGAAGAATTTGAGAATAAAGAATGATCTTTTTCAAACTATGGGCCAGATATTCTGCAAACAGTAGGAAGATGGCCAGAATAACAAATGTCTACCCTCGAGAAGCTGAAAAAAGATAAACGTAATATACACAACTGATTTAATTTCAAGGCAGAGGATGCTTCTTACTTACACTTGTTCTAACTGTTCCCACCCTCATGCTCTCGCATAGTTCCTGGCAAATTCACAGGCATGCAGTAACTGTTTGTGGAAAGAAAAAGCACTACCATAGAGATATAAATAAAATGCTTTGGGAGGGCGACTGGGACCAAGAAGTGGTAGAAAAACCAGACTTCTAAAGATGGCAGCATACAGGTGGGTAAAGTTGGCCGTGCACGCATCTGGTCTCAATATCCATCATGCTGCTAGTGTTATGCTTATGTTATTTTTTTCCACGAGGCTCCAAAATACTCAAGGGCAAGTACCATGTCTGTATGTTTGCTGGTGCCCAGCACAGTTGGTGCACAAAACATGGACAAATACATGTTTGTTAGAAGAAGGGGCATCTCAAGCTAAGAGATGTCAACCAGTCTCTCCTAATAATGTAGGAAAGACAACTGTGGGCAGCTCCAAGCTCATGACTTTACAGTTCATGATTCCAACAAAAAGATTGTCTCTTCTCCTGATAGCAAAAGCTTCCAGGAGGGCTCTAATTGCTCTGGCTGGGGTCATATACCAGTCTTTGCACAAGTCGCCGAGGCCACAACTGAAGGAAGGAGTATGGTCAGCTCCATGTAATCTGCCTCAATTAAGATGGAGAGATGTCGGACAGCCAAAATAAAACAAACAAAACTCCCTATATATTCACAACACAAAGAATCAGACTGAAAAATGGCACAGAGTCAGGAATAGCCAGAGAATAGGAAATGAGGCATGTAGCAGATTGGAATGTCAGATGGAGAAGTGCTGGGCAACTTATTAAGAATTATTACTGGAGGTATAAATTTAGATCAGATGGTGCCAGCCTTGAAGGCTAAATGAGAGATTTAAAGTTTGTTCTGAAGACAAATGTGATGCAATTTGGCGGGAACGAAAGGGAGTATAATCCAAAATCTGTTTAGGGCTTCTGAAGAAGCCAGTTTTGGGTATCTCCCTTTTCCCCTCTGTCTCTCCTTAGCAAAGAGTCATCACTGGACCTATGCCAAGAAGAACAAGGAGTTCAAGAGATTCTTCTGCACCCACTTCATGTCAAGGAGACTGACTGCCTGGGCGTGGGAAACATGCTGGCTACTGTATCTTCGGGACTGAGATCTGGCATGAATATGTTATAGCCTCTGTCTTTAAGGAGCTTACAGCTGGGGAAAATTGGTCTGGGACAAAATACTATAAAACTATCTATAGTATAGGCTGGGTATATTGGCTGATGCCTGTAATCTCAGCACTTTGGGTGGCTGAGGTGGGAGGAATATTTGATGCCAGGAATTCATGACCAGCCTGGGCAACATAATAAAATCCCATCTCTACAAAAAATAGAAAAATTAGCCAGGTATAGTGGCATGCCTGTAGTCCCAACCACTCAGGAGGCTGAGATAGGAGGATTGCTTTAGCCCAGAAGTGTGAGGCTGCAGTGAGTTATAAGGACTCCTCTACACTTTAGCCTAGGCAACAGAGATCCTTTCTCAAAATAAATAAATACACACACACAAACACACACACACACACACACACATACAGAGCTGAGTGCAGTAACATGCAACTTATAGGCCCAGTTGCTGAGGGAGGCTGAGATAGGAGGATTGCTTAAACCCAAGAATTTGAGGCCAGGCTGGACAACATAGCAAGACCCCCATCCCTGAAAGCCTGTGTTCTGACTGTATGGAAAGAGGAGGCAGAGTAAACCTACCCTAGGTACACCCCAGCCCAGGCCCCATGCCTGGTCTGTATTGTGAATGGGGGAACATGGAGAAAGAAAAAAAATTTTTTAATGGAAATAAAAATAAATAAAATTAAAACTATTCATATATTATTAGGCAATTATAATAGAAAAAATGTTGTTTTCTTTCTAGCAAGGTAGTGGAGAAGCCATCAGAGAAGTAACATGCAAGTTATTCTTCTATTAGGAAAGGACTGTGCTCCAGATACAAACCCTTTCAGGGCAATCACATATTCTTTCTGGTTCAGCCTTGTCATTTTTAGGAGGTAGGACTTAAAGATGTCAGTCTTCCAGATTTCTATATTCTGTTACCTGAAATTCAGCCTCTCTACAATGCAAGTAACAATATACTAGTAGTGAAATCCTAGCACCAGCAGCAGTAGTCACGTCAGTAAACATTTAGTGAGCCCTTGCCTGCATAGTAAGCCCTGTGTTGCAATCTTCACATATAATCTCCAATTTTATTCCCATTTTACTGGAAAGAAAATTAAGGCTCAGAACAAGTTAGATAGCCTTTCTTTTTGTACAAGGAAACCACCACACTGGGTGTGTCCACCGCCTTCAGGGCCCCTGTCTCCACCACCATGCTCTGCTGCCTCCCTCTGGCTGCTTTTCTTCCTTCCAAATGGGTTGCAGTCCCAGTCTCCAGTACCGTCAGCTCCATGAGGCCAGAGAGGGTGATTTACAGTATTGTGCTGGTTCTACAGAAATGGTGTTTGAGCTCTGACTCAAGGACCTGGGGTACAGAAAAAGGACAAATTTCAGTGCATGTAAGAATCCCCAGAAAGATTATCTAAAAATGCAGATTCCTCATTAAAGAGTCTGATTTTTAGGTCTGAGTGAGGCCTTGGAATCTTCATTTGAACAAATACCCAATCACCTGGCATCTCCAGTGATTCTGATGTCAGTACTTTACATTTGAGGAGCGCTGCCTGGGCGGGTGTGTGTGTGTGTGTGTGTGTGTGTGTGTGTGTGTGTGTATACGTACATGCCCTCATGCTCTAGTTCAATGGTGATTTTACTAAAGTCCCATGGAGGGCAGGTAAAATATTTGAAAATGGCTTTTTCCAGACTTGTGTTGTCTTTTATAGATTTCATCATCCGATCCCAAGCTTTACAACAGAGTGACCAGACACTCGTTACAAAGCATCATCTTTCTATGAAAACTGCTCAGCACATTCAAAAAGATCTTTCTGGCAGAAAGTCATTTGTCTCCTTTTTCTGGACCTGGGAACAGTGCTAGGAAGTGCTCAGGCCTTTTCCCAAATATACTCCCTGAGCATTTGGAGGCTGAGAATCCTCCCTGCCCACAGCCTCCTGGGACTTTGCCTGGCCTGCCTGTTGGCTGGAAGCACTGAGCATCCCCAGGCTAGAAATGTGGGAAAGATGGTCTCTGTCCTTGAGGTCTTGCCTGCTGAGGGACATGGAACAGACCCATGTGAAAGAGTCAGGCACACACATATAACAAAAATAAACCAACTGCAGATGCACATGGCAGTGAGAATCCAAGCACAGATGTAATTCTGAACTCAAGGACCTACATTAAGCCTCAGAGAAATGGGAAGAAATTGAACTTAAGATATTGGGTGAACCATCAGAAAAGCCTTCTTAGAGGAAATAAGAGTCATTCATTTATTCACTCACGCGCTCATTCACAGACTCTCTTTTAGACTTAGAGAAGGCAGATCCTGACAGTTCACTGACATAGTCACTTACCTGGGCACAGAGCAGCCCCAGCATTTGCCTCCAGGTGAACACAGTGCTAAATGTACACTGGGGTCAGAATGACATGGGGGCACTAAAGAACACATAGCATGTGACATAGTTCAGATGGAAAGTCAGGGAAGTTCTTCTCAAGAAAGTGATGCTCTCATCAGATTCCTGAAGGCAGCCTCCTTCCTTCCTTTAAGGGGTCAGGGCACAGGATCAAAGAAGGCTCCAGCCTCCTGGCTCACCCAATTTCTCTTCCCTTCCTTGCTAATGGCTCATTGTGTGGATATCTCAGGCCACAAGTTCAAACTCTGCCCACACCCCACCACCACCGCTTCCCTGCCCCTTGACCTGCATTTAGCCCTAGGGATTAGGTCTACCCTCAAGAAGACTGATCCAGATAAATGGCCCTTGCAGGGCAGAAATAGGCTTGAGGTGCTTGGGCCATGGATTTGGGACACCTGAACATACATGGGTGAATGATCTAGAAGTGAGTGCACAGCCATGGATGGACGTATCCCTCTATTCCACAAGTGGGTAAGAGCCCATGTGGGGGCCTTCTAAAGCATGGGGCCCAGGGCAGGATCCTAACTGCCTAAAGATGAGTAGGAGTTAAATTAATGAAAAGCTGGGGAGCTCACGCTGGTACTAGGTGTGTTGGCTCATGCCTGTACTCTCAACACATTGGGAGGCTGAGGCAGGAGGATTGCTTGAGCCCAGGAGTTCAACACCAGCCTGGACAACAGAGTGAGGCCCCCAACTTAAAAAAAAAAAAAAAAGAAAGAAAAAAAGCTAGAGAATTGGGGAAGGCTTCCATAGAAGGAATAACCAATATAAGATCCCTGAGATGGGAAAAGCCTGGTTTACCTTCCCAAAAGGGGCATGGAGGAAAGGTGAGGTGGAGGTGGGAATGGACAGGGGCCTGGTAGGCCAAGGCAAACATTTGGCTTTGCAGAGGGCACGCACAACAAGACTTGGCGGAGCGGGGAAAGGCCATCTGAGAGGTGCAAGAACATTCCTTTCAAACTGAGCTAGTGTGACACCGATAAGGTATTTGACATGAGAAGAAAGAGCAAGCTGTTGCATTTGGCAAGGACTCCAAGAACTGAGAAAAGCAAAAGAAAAAAAATTATTGGGAGAGGGGTGATTGTAGAGGAGTTGTGGGCATGGGCCAGAGGGTCAAGTTTATCTGGGTGAGCCCAGAGCCTTCCCACAGAGGAAAGGTTCTCCCTTCTTACTCTGTGCTGACTACTGAAATAAAGCAGAATAATCCTTCATAGTTAGCACCTTTCTGCTCTAGGCACACTCCCTAGGCCTGAGCCATAGCACTTTGTACAATTTTTCTGGTTTCCTGTGTGATTTTAGTGTTCTAAAATTCCTTCTGGATTGGCAACACGTTCCATTTTCCACTTAGTAAATATGACCACTTTTTATGCTTTGGTCAACATTTTGACATTGTCACTGAATTTTCATGTCCTTTTATGTCATTTATTATTTCATAATTAGCAATGACACTCTTATCACTTAATGCCTATAAAATTATGAATACATTAGTGCATAGTAAGAATTGTCCCTGAAGTTTGTAAGCAGATGTTGGGAGAAGTGGTGGTTATGGTAACAGTGCTTACATAATCTCAACAGCCAAAGGCCCTGGGGACTTAACGCTAGGCAATGGAACAGTTGGATTAAATTAGGTTTCCATGTGAAATATGGTATCGCTATTTTTTTCCTAGCATTGTGGGAAAGTATATGGAAAATGATTTGACTGATAGGAAATAAATCTGGATGCACAATCAGGATTGAGACACAAACCAAGTGGTGATCTCTGCCTGCTCTGAGAAGCAGGCCTGTCCAGGGGCAGGTGAGTTAACCCTTTCCACTCACTGGACTTGTAAGTCACTGCATGTTCCTGAAAGAACAGTGACTTTCCAAAGACTCTGGTTTGTCATCAGCGGGAAGGACCCTAGAGCCTCAGAAAGCATGTAGCCAGAGGCCTGGACTACTAGTGAATTTGGGTGACCTTGAGAAACTGTTTCAATTTTTCAGGATCTCATTGTTATTTGTGAGAAGAAAGGTTTAAATTTCCAACTCAAAGAGTCAACAGGATTATGATTCTGAGTGTTTTCTGAAGACTTCCCATTATAGGACAGAGCTCATCAAAAGCACGTCAGACTAAAGGAAGAACTGGACAGAAGCACCAGTAACATTCAGTCTCTATTGGCAAAACAATTTCTGATGATCCAGGGTTTTAAAAATGCTACCAGGTATAGGACAAGACATAGAGATGGTGAGAAAGGCATTCCTCATAGCCACAGGAGAGGGTCTGGGAATCCCAGAGTGTTCCAAGGATGACTTGGACCAGGGCTTGTCCTGGATTCCAGATCTGTTCTCTTGACGCTGCCTGAGAGCACAGTGAAGTCCAGAGCAGATGGAGAGCAGTGTCTCCTGAGGGAAGCCCACCGGGCTCAGGGCTGGCAGGAGGCCCATCACATTTACTTCAGCCTATTGTGGAAGGGAAGAGGCAGGTACTCCAATGCTCCTTTGGGGGATAAGATTATAAATCCTGTTTTATCGCTAGAATGCCCTCTTGTCACTATTCCCCTATTTATTTCTGTGTAGAGATAGGAATGAGATATTAGCAACCTTTCATTGAAAAACAATACTTTTTGTATTTTTCACTTCTTTAATCAGATTGTGGTTCCTTTCTCAAGATCTACTCCTTTTATTCCAGCTCTATCTTCAACTGAGCAGCCCCAAATTGAGTACTTAGGAGGACCCACCCAGAGCCAAGTTTAAAGAAACTGTTGCTTTTCATTAGATGAAATAGCACTGGACTGGGAGTCCTAGTTTTAATATCAGCAAGGACTGTGATCTCAGAAAGCCACTTCTCACATGAGCCACAGAGCCTTTATCAGGAAGAGTGGGGTTGGACTGTTCTCTATGGCTGCTGCCAACATGAAATACCTTTTATTCTTACTATTTTATCGATTCACGGACAGTATGCCACTGACCTTGAACTCATTGCCTATGCTTTTCATGGGTCACCATGAACTCTCTGTTCAGGCCGCAGACTCACTCACGGCATAGAAAAGAGTTGCTGCCCTGGTCTCAGCATGTTGCTGAATCAAGAGTATCTAATAGGCCCACGTGGGATCAAGACCAAAACTTTGGTCTATTAACAACTGACCTTATAGATTCAAATATTAGCTAGGATGGTGAAAGTAATTTAGATGAACACCAGTGTCCAAGCACCAACAGAGGGGCAGCAACAAAGTTGTCATAGGGATGAAGCATCTTAGCGATTTAGAGGCTGCATATCATAAGGGGGGTGTAGATATGCATTATTATTAAATATTATACTCCAGTCTGTGTAGCAGAAAAAACAAATCACATCAGCATCACTATGCCCAGAGCTGGAAAGCAGTAGAGTTCATGTATTCTCATTAGGCATTTAGTGAATGACTAATAGTGCAACCTCTGGAACAGACCCTCTAAGTTCAAATCTAGGCTTTTCCACACCTTGGGCAAGTCTCTGAGGATAACCACAGTCCCTGATGCTTAGGACCATTGTGAGAGGTAAATGAGGTAAAGTAGGTAAAATACTTAGAATAATTCCTGGCCTATAATATGTGCTCTATAAATATTTGTTGTTCTCTTCCTTTTGTCATTTGAAGAGCAAAATAGATAATACATTGTTAAAAGAATGTTCAAAAATGTTTTATTTTTTCATTTGATATTGTATATTTTACTACTTGATAAATGTGTTTAATTTATGGACTAACCATTCATTTCCTCTAATTTTGATGTCCATCAGTCAAATTTATTTCCATCAAAATCATCCTGAGGCCTTATTTTCTTATAGTACCATGGACTTGTTTAGGTCAAAAGGACTTTTGTGAATTGCTCTTTTCAGCCTCCTTGTTTTAAAGATGAAGAGATAGAGAGAGATAAAGTGACTGTCCCAGAATCCTTTATCAAAGCAATGAGGGAGCTAGGGTTTCTCTTGAGATCTTTCAGCTAGGTCCTTCATTTCCTACTGCCAAATTGATTTTTTTTTTTAAAGTTTTCTTGTGAAAAATGATTGTTACCGAGTTTCCAGGACTCGGTGTCAGTGCTTGCCTCCCTCTGTGTTTTCCAGGTGAGCTCCTGGGTGACGTGGCTCATCCTCACGGCCGGCTCCATGGAAGAGAAGCGGGAAGTCTTCTCGTATTTGGTGCATGTGGCCAAATGCTGCTGGAACATGGGCAACTACAACGCTGTCATGGAGTTCCTGGCTGGCCTCAGGTATGGTCAGTGGGGAGTATGGTTGTCTTGGTGCAGTGTCTTCTTACCAACTGAATGGCACTGAATGAATTTGCCCAGGATAATTACATTTCCCAAAGCCAGGCAATTGGTAGTAATTTTCTTGGGAAATATATTACAGTCTTCCAGTGACACAAGCCCCATCCCTCAAATTCAGCTGCTGGGAGCCACTCATGATCCAGGCCAGACTGAGTAAAATTACCTGGTTGCATAACCGTATCAATCCCATCAATGTCCCCTCTATTCCCCTTCCTGCCCCATAAATGCTACTATTGTCTGTCACTTCCCGTTTCTGCCTTTTCGATTGTTCTAGTGCCAGCAGCTCCTGACCACGACTGCTTCAGGTAGTGACAATGGTTGACACTGACCACAGGCATCCAGTGATGTTGGTTCTCATCATTATTGAACACTTGGTATATTTCAAGCGTCAGGCTAAGAATGTTCCCTGTATTATATTTTTTAATCTTCACAACAGTTTTCTGAGGTAGATACTACTATTATTCCGACATGATACAAAAGAGAAAGCCAAAGTAAAGAGGAGTTAAGTCGTTCCCCCAAGGTCACCTGGCTTGGCTGGGAATGCAAGCAGCCTTGATTCAGAACCCGTGATCTTGACCTTGAGGATATCCTGCTCTTCTTACCCCATCTCTAACAAGCAAATAATGAAGTCACCATTCTGTCAATCAAGTCTCCCACCTTATCCATTCATCCTTACTCCCCTGGCATACAGTAACTGCTCTCACTCCTGTTGGAGGCAGCATGGTGTCTGAGTTGTCAGGTCAGAAAACAGGGAATCAAATCCTGGCTCTCCCATGTAATAGCTGTGTGATCTGAGCAAGTTCTTTGACATCATTGAGCCTCAGTTGCTTTGTCTATAAAATGGGGATAAAACTAAAAAATGCCTGCCTCTTTAGATAGGATTTGGTGAAATTATATAAAGTGTTCATCTTATGTGCCTCTCATACAGTAAAACTCCATAAAAAGAAACTATTGTTATTGTTTCCTGAGACTGACCATCCCAATGAGGGTGCTCATCACAAATGGATCTTACTTTGTAGCATTTTCAAGATTCTTCATTAATTCTCCAGGTATAATTTTTATACTTTTAATTGTTTCCTTAAAAGACCTGGGGATTAGTTACAGGAGGCAAAATGTACAATTTCTATAGGAAACTGAAGTCATTTAACAACAAGGATGCTCCCTTTTCCCATCCAATTGCTTTAAAAAATAAAAATAAAAACAGAAGTCTGCCTCTGCAATCATTCCATCATAAGAACATCTGGCAACTTGTCTCCTGTACACATTATTCCAACAAAAGATCTATCATCCTGGAATACTCCAGGTAAAATTACATAAATTATAATCCTTATGTAATTCTACATAAGGATTCTAGGTTGGGGAGGGAGATGAAAATTCCCAGAGTTAATTTTTTTTATCTTTTGAACTTTCCTAACTGGGGATAAATGCCAATGATCATGTCATTGATGTTTGCCATAGTCATGCAAATGCCCCATACATGGCTCAAAAGAAGGAAAAAATAGAAAAAATATTTGGAGAACAGGAGGGCAAATCCAGATGATTTGGCTTCTCTTTTTGATGAACTTTCTATAAAGAACCTGTGTTATATTTCTTTTAAGAAAAGAAGGATCATATTGTGATAAATAATTCCACTTTAACGATGCTTATCATCTGTGTTTGCATGGAAGTTGGTGCTGGCAGTGGCTGGGGACCTCAGTTCCTGTCCCCATGGATGTGACTGCCCTCACATCATAGTGGCCAGCTCCTTCCAATGTGAATGATTAAAAAGAACTAGGCAGAAGCTGCAGTGGCTCTTATGCCCACACCTCGGAAATCACACACTGTCACTTCTGCCACATGGTCTAGATCACTGGAGACTATCTTGGAGGCTGGCTGCCATGTACATGTACTAGATTGTCTTGATAGAAGACAATTTTAAGCTCTTAGTGGCCTTAAAATGATGCCAGAGGCCTAGGCTGAATATGATTTTCTGATCTAACTTAGTTTGAATTGAAAATCCAAACAGGCCATAGAACCAGGTGATTCCCTTAGACAACAAATAACCTCAAACCAGGCTAGACCTCAACCCTGATCCCTGTGTATTTTTGTCTTACATTTCAGATCCATTGCCACCTAGTTTGATGTTCCTATATTTGGCTTAAAACTAAACTGGTCTTTACAGGTAGACAATAAGTTCTTCTGTTGGAATAATGTGTACAGGAGACAAGTTGCCAGATGTTCTTATGATGGAATATTGCAGAGGCAGACTTATGTTTTTATTTTTATTTTTTTAAGCAATTGGATGGGAAAAGGGAGCATCCTTGTTGTTAAATGACTTCAGTTTCCTATAGACATTGTACATTTTGCCTCCTGTAACTAATCCCCAGGTCTTTAAAGGAAACAAATGTATAAAGATTCACACTAGGGAGGGAGGGGAGGAGAAGGGGCTCAGGGAGCACAGGGTCTTACTTGACTGGAGTAGCTGTGATCTATCTGGCCTTGGTGCGCTCACCGAGATCCACATGGGGGAGCTCTCAGGGTTTCTTCCTAGTTACTCCTTCTAACACCCCTCCTTCCCCACTACTGCACCATTTCCTGGCAAAATGCAACATACACTTCAGGCCTTACTCCCAGATGCTAGCTCTGGAGGTCCTGTCCTCACAGGCTCTTTCTGCTAGGGTCACCTCATTTGGCAGGTAGCCCTTCAAGATAGCTCAGGTCCAACCTCTTTCCTCACCGTCCACTCCTGCCTCACAGGACACAGCTTTGCCCTCCCAGCTCTGCAAGCACAGGACACATCCACTGGGCCCTTCCCTCTCCCTTTGCCATCAGACAGCTCCAGCCAGCCTCGCATCCTTAGGCCAGAGTCACGCGCCAGCCCACAGACTGCTCGGGACACAAAACGTCTCCCCAGGGTTTTCTTAATGTTCCCTGCACGTGGTGTGATTTTCCTCCTTCTCACACATGGCCTTCCCATGACTCTCCCAGAAAATATATCCCCGACTTTTCTACTTAGATCCAGTTTCTCTGCTTAGGCCAAAGGAGAGTGGGAGACCGTTGTGGGCAGAGCAATTTGGGCGCCCTGGTGAAAACCTGAAACCTCTCCTTAGAAGGTGGGGTACAATGTCACCTATTGTTCTCAGCAACACTTTCAGAATAGAAAATATCCCGTTTAGCATCACATTATGCAAATAATACTTTAGAACCAAGTCCCCACCAAAGGGGCTGGTAGCTTAATAGCAAAGCTTAATTCAGTAGGAAACAATTCTAAAAAGAGGCCAAAACAACAGGCTTTGTGTACATCACTTAGGGACTGACTTAATCTAAAGATAATATTTAAAAGATCAAGAGGAGTGGATGGGCCAGGTTTTCCACAGGCAGCCCTCCATAAATATTTGTACAAGCATGTTACCCACCCTGTTTCCCTCTTGGCTGTAGCTGCCAGAAAAGCTCAAACCTGCACTCCGTGCCCAGCTTCCACAATTAACTCATCCCGTGTGCCCATTTTTGTTATCTGTCCTCTTTAACTTCATGTTTTGGTTTTTTTTATTAAATCATAGCTGTGTACATTAATGCAGTCATGGGGTACAATGTGCTGGTTTTATATACAATTTGAAATATTTTCATCAAACTGGTTAACATAGCCTTCATGGCATTTTCTTAGCTATGTGTTGAGACATTTATAGTC
>CAUYPK010134165.1:0-12912 GCA_963574355.1 Loris lydekkerianus | reverse complement strand
CTCTTTCATGTTTACATGGATGGAGCTGGAACATATTCTTCTTAGTAAAGTATCTCAAGAATGGAAGAAAAAGTATCCAATGTACTCAGTCCTACTATGAAACTAATTTATGGCTTTCACGTGAAAGCTATAACCCAAGTTATAAACCAAGAGTAGGGGGAACAGGGAAAGGGAGGGGAGGGAGGGGGGAGCTGGGCAGAGGGAGGGGGGTTGGTGGCATTATGCCTGTGGGTCATTGTACAAGGGTATATGCGAAACTTAGTAAATGTAGAATGTAAATGTCTTTACACAATAACTAAGAAAATGCCAGGAAGGCTATGTTAACCAGTGTGATGAAAATGTGTCAAACTGTTTACAAAACCAGTGTATGGTGCCCCATGATCACATTAATGTACACAGCTATGATTTAATAAAAAAAAAAAAAAATTCCTGAGTGACAGCAGAATGTTTTTCTATCTCCTCTATTACTTAAGACTACTTAATGAGGACTTAAGACTCATTTCAAATCTCTTTTCTTTCATAAACTTTCCTTCATGTCCTCAAATCAAAATTATCTTTCCTCCTAATTTCCTTCCTTCCTTCCTTCCTTCCTTCCTTCCTTCCTTCCTTCCTTCCTTCCTTCCTTCTTTCCTCCCTCCCTCCCTCCCTGCCTCCCTCCCTTCCTTCCTTCCTTCCTTCCTTCCTTCTTTCCTCCCTCCCTCCCTCCCTTCCTTCCTTTCTTCCTTCCTTCCTTGACAGAGTTTTACTTTGTTGCCCTCAGTAGAGTGCTATGGCATCATAGCTCACAGCCTGATTCTTTTGAAAAGTGATTCTTTTGCCTCAGTCTCTTGAATAGCTGGGACTGCAGGTGTCCACCACAACGCCTGGCTATTTTTAAAGACAGGGTCTCACTCTTGCTCAGGTTAGTCTCAAACCAGTGAGCTCAGGCAATCCACCTGCCTAGACCTCCCAGAGCGGTAGGATTATAGGTGTGAGCCACCCCACCTGGCCCAATTTCTTTGAATCTTAATGTAAATAATATCTGATAATACGTCCTCTCTTTCAAGCACTTCATGATATGTTTCATTTCTTATTGTAAAATATTCATCATACAGAACTCAAATAATTTTCTTTCCCTTTAGTTACCTTAGTTATCACCTCTTAAGTATTTGGGGGAAAGGAGAGTTATCTGATTTTACTGTAGAGAGTAGAAAGATGTTTACCCCACCAGTCAAAGGGTACAAAGTTTCAGAGAAGAGGAACAGATTTTTAGATTTATTGCACATCAGGGTGACTATAGCCAATAATACTGTGTCATCTCTAAGGACTGTCTGGAAATTACTCAGCCATGTATATCTCTCCATTTTCCTAGTTGGTGGCTGGATACTTTCTGGACAGCCCTCATATTTCAAAATAACTAAGACGCTAAATTTCAAATGTCTCATGAGTTATTTGATCATATCATTTTATTTAATATTTGATTTCTATTTTGTGCAATAAGTTAAATAAAACCGTCTAGGGAAGTTTCACTTGCGCCAAGTAGGACCTATGTGAGGTCACCTGCATTATGGGATGTGGCCACATACCTGCACTTTCAGCATCTAGGAGTATGATAGGTTGAATAATGCCCCGGCCCCACCTGCTGTCCATATCCCAATCCCTGAAACCTTTAAGTGTCCCTTATGTATTGTATTCGTTTTCTAGAGCTGCTTTGAGAAATTATTGGGAATTTGGTAGCTTAGAACACTAGGAATTTATTCTCTTTCTGGAGGCCAAAAGTCCACAATCAAGGTGTTTGTTGGGCCACACTCTCACCAGAGTCTCTAGCAGAGAATCCTTCTTGTGTCTTCCAGCTCCTGGTAGGCCCAGATATTCGTTGTTTTGTGGCAGCATAACTTTAATCACTATCTTTGTCTTCTCATGACCTTCCTTGTGTCTCTGTGTGCCTACCCTTTTTTGTCTCTTATAAGAACACTTCCACTGGATTTAGGGCCTGCCCTGAATATGATCTCGTCTCATTCCTTACCTTAAATATGTCTGCCAAGAACCTATTTCCCATTGAGGTCACTTTCTGAGGTTCCATTTGACCATAAATTTTGTGGGGACACTATTTACTCCATTGTATATGGCTAAAATTTTGCAGATGTGATTAAATTAAGGGTCACGCAATTGGGAGATTATCTTCCATTATTCAGGTAGGCCCTCAATGCCATCAGGAGTGTTTTTTATAAGAGAAGTAGAGACAGATTACAAACACAGAAGAGGAGAAGGCAATGTGACATCAGAGGCTGAGATTGGAATGACGGAGCCACATAAGCCAAGGAATGTTGGCAGTCACCAGTAGTTGGAAGAGGCAAAGAGTGGATTCTCCTCTAGAGCCTTCTGGGGGAGTGCAGACCTGCTAACTTCTGGATTTTAGTCTAGTGAGACTGATTTTGAACTTTTGCCTCCCATGCAGCGAGAATAAATTTCTGTTGTTTTAAGCCACACCAAGTTTGTGGTTAATTTTTCACAGGGAACTAATACAGCAGGTAATAATTGAGAAAGTGCATTCTCTTTCTTTCAATGTTCTCCATCTTTTCAACACGTATATATGCACAAGTAAATGAAAATAGGTACATGAACATAATTCTCCACTAAAGAGCAAATATTCTCACAAAGGGATCATCTTATACTGGTATGATAGGAAAGAAAAAGAGAAAGAAACTTTTTCCTGACTAGTGTGTATATTTCAGTATGCCATTTACTAATAAATGATGAAGTTAATTCTTTGACTTATTATACACAACAGTGCTAATTCCATTAATTCAGTCTATCTCTTCCTCAAAATATTATGCAATCTCACACCTACAGAATAAGAAAGAGGTCTATTTCTGAATAAGGAGAGTTCATAAAAAAGAATTCTTAAAGGCTACTTTTAAAAATTTAAAGAACTTTTAAAATTATTTACTCTTAAAATTATTTTTGAAAATTTACAGAAAAATAGTATAGCATTATTATTATTATTTTTTTTTTTTTTTGCAGTAGCCTTTTGTTTTCAATACCTGTTATGCCATGAATTCATGGGAAAAAGGTCCCAGCAGTTCAGGGAGGGCCTTTCCATTGAATGTGACAAAGCTTTCTATGCCTATTATGCCATGAATTCATGGGGAACAGGTTCCAGCACCTTATGCTTCTGCTCAACTGGTTCTCTTGGTTTTCCTGTGTACTATGCTATATGCCTTTTATACCATGAATTCATGAGAAATGGGTTCTAGCACCTTATGCTCCTGTTCAACTGGTTCTCTTGGTTCTCCTGTGTGCCTTGCTATACGCCTATTATGCCATGAATTTATAGGGAATGGGTTCTAGGAGCTCAGGCTCCTTTCCAATGGTTCTCACAAAGTGTGCTTCTCTGGGTGGAGCAGGCTATTGCTTCACTTGAACCCAGATACCTTTCTCTTTGGCTTCCTTCTTTTTCTGATCATTTTCCTTCACACGTTTTAGGAAGCTATGTAAATTCTTAGAGAGCTCGATATGATCAATACAAACATTAACCCTTTTTGGCAAGAATCTTGCCCTGGGTGTGTTTATTTACAACAATGCTAACAGCATGCTGGGTGACACTGTACACTATTCCAGTTCCACCATGGTAACATCTGTGTGGCATGCCTTTTTGAACAGTGCCCATTCCCTTGAAGATTCTCATATATGTGGCCAAAGGAACAACTTCATGTTTTCCAAAAGGCTTAGAGGACATGTATGAGGTGCCTCTTGTCTTTCCCTTTGTGTTTGTCATTTTGGTGAGTTACTATAAGATGGTGTTTTGGCTGAAAAGCCATAGCATTCTTATATACCAGTGCTAGTCAAGGATCCTCAGAGAAGCAACAGGAGATTTATTTATTTATTTATTATGGGATAATTCCCACAGTGAGTTTAAAGGAATTTCTCAAGAGAGTATAGAGGCCAAGAACTCCTGGGATCTGTCACAAGCAAGATGGAGAAACAGGAGGAATTCAATGAGTTGAAAGACCAGAAGAGCCTCTTGTCTTCTACTGGCAAGAGCCAAGGAAGCTGAAAAGGAAAGCTTACTTCTCTGGAGACAACGTGTGCACAAGCTGAATCTAGGCAGCTTCAACAACCTTTCATCTTGCTTTTTTGGATTATTTCATAGGAAATAATAAAGTGCCAATAAAGCAGACTGTGGTGGGGAGCATGGCAGATGGGGGCTTAGTTGTTCTCATTTGTTAAGAAAGCCACTCACCTCTGAGTGTGTCTACCCACTCCTCTTTTCCTTTAAAAAAGCCAATAATGGCTGGGTTTGGTGGCTCATGCCTATAACCCCAGTACTTTGGTTGGGAGACTGAGGTGGGAGAATTGCTTGAGCTCAGGACTTGGAGGTTCTCAGCTTGTCTTATATTAAAAAAAAAAAAAAAAAAAAAAAGCCAAAAATACTCTGTCTCCTTCAGAGAACATGAAACTGTAGGAGGTCATAGGTGCTGGAAAATAAAGAATTAGGTAATAATGTTCTCTGAAAAAAAAAAAAAAAAAAAAGGCTGTTGTCTGAGGGCAGGAGAAGATGAACAGATGGATGTCCCACCTCAATTACAGAGCTAATTTTCCCTTCTGCACTCTTTTTCTTGTATTCAGACCCTCAAGAGATTAGATGATACCTGCCCATGCTGGTGAGGACAGATTTTTACTGAGTCTACCCATGCAAATCTGTTCTGGAATCACCCTCACAGATAAGCAGGAATAATGTTTTACCAGCTATCTGGGCATCTATAGCCAAGTCAAGTTGACATATGAAATGAACCATCATAATAGCTTTCAACCAGCTGCTTCTGGTGCCAACATCTTACCTAGCAGTAAGACAATAATTGAAATTAGGGAATTGTCCTTGATAAGTTCTGTTAACTAACCTACAAATGTTACTTAAATTTCACCAGTTTTCCCTTACCACATAAGTAATGCAATTACGTTTTAGAGTCTATTTCCAGGACGAGTTGTCAGTATCATATTCCGACAATGTGCATCATTATTCTTTCCCAATATAATCAAGTATTAAAACAAGAGTTTTACTTTTGTGTGTGTGTGTGTTTTTTGGCTGGGGCTGGGTTTGAACCCACCACCTCCAGCATATGGGGTCAGCGCCCTACTCCTTTGAGCCACAGGTGCCACCAGTTATAATTTTTATTTTTATGGATGGCAAAAGCCCACTATAATTTGTCTCTCACTTAATCTCTATTTTGAAAAGCCTAAGAGTTGGGACCACCAAGCCAATTTAAAGATGCCAATGTAATTAATTTGGCCAATATGTTAATTAAGTGTAAAAATTGTATGGAGAAAATAAATAAACCTTTGAGTACTGGGCATGAAATTTCAAAGTTGTAAACTTTTAGGAAACTCAACAATATTACTTATAAAAATGGCATTATGTGATGAATATATCATTTTAATTGATGTTCTTAGAGTTATCACTGTCTGAAAATGATGGCTTTCTTGTATAATTTAGCCATGAAACAAATGTTTGGGTATATTAATAGAAATGTTTAACATTATGCCTTGAGATTTAAAAAAATTCCATTAATATGACAAGTCTATTGTTAATCATTGTTTCATTGTTTCAAACAGTATTTTGTGAATAAAATGTTAAAATCTCAATACAATATCAGTAGGATTCTAAAGTCCTTCTGATAGGACCAGGTACATAATTTACAGGTCCCAGTGCAAAATGAAAATGCCAGTCTCTTTTCAAAAAATTATTAAGAATTTCTATGAAGGGATGGCAGAGCTTTAAGTCAAGTGTGAGGTTCTTCTATAGGGGGGCCCTGTGTGACCACACAGATTGCACATCCATGACATTACAGGAAAGATTGCACAGATTGTACATCTAAGGCTCTGTCAGATGGAGAAAATCTCTCACAAGGGTAGGTTGGTTCTCCTGGAGAATTCATGATTAAATGAATTCCCTACTACCCAGGACAAGCCTTTGTTCATTGATTCAAATCACTTCTAAACTCTTTTCAATCCTTCTTCACTTTCCTCAAACTTTTTGTCTGTTCCCACTCCAAAATACCTGCCTTGCTGAGAATATTAAAACCATATGACTAGAACTATCTCAATTTCTTCCTAAAAAACCTGCAAATATACCTTTATCCACACCCATGTTCCTCTTTCTCCCCTCTGGCCACCTAAGGCCAATCCCTTCTTCCTTGAACTGTGGCTCTTGTACCCATTCACCTCCCCAAAACCTGTCAATGTCAATCTTTCTTTACTTTAAACATTTTAAACATTCCACCTTTTTGTTACAACTTAATTTTCCTCATGACTTATAAGTAAGTTAAAATATCTTCCTTTATATCAAACACACACATGCAAATAAGTCTCTCTTAAAACCACATGTTATATCCAACTAATGCCTTATCTAATTCCCCCCCTTCATAGCTAAGGTTGCAAATTTTCTATACTTGCTGTCATTTTTCTCACCTCAATTCTAATCTGGCCTTCCTGTCTTGATTTTACAAACTCAGATTTACCTAAAATCATCAGTTTCTTCTATGCCATTGAATTCTTCAGACACTTGCTTATCCTAACTGTACATGGGGATCTCAAGAGTACTCAACCAGCTAATTAGACTTCATTCTTCCTCAGCGTCACGCTTCCTCTTGGTTTTGGTGACTAGACAGTCTCATGTTTTTCTTCACATTTCTCTTGCTGCTCCTTAGCTGTTGCCTTGTCGGGTTTTTCCTTCTCTATACACCCATTATGTGAGTTGGTGGGCACCATCAAGACAGTTCTTGGCCCTTCTTTCACACTATATTCTCCCCCTAAGGGAGCTCATCTCAGCTTGAATGCCACACATACAGCAATGATTCCCAAATTTAAACTTATGGCCTGGAACTTCTCTCTGAGCTGTGGACTGATAGTTTTAACTACCTGCTTGACATCTCCTGTTGGAATTAAAATCCATTAAAGTTCATGTGTCTTTGACAGAGTTATATTTTCCTCTCCTGACTAATCACTCCTAAATCTGAACTGTTTCCAGTGTTTTCTATCTCAGTGAATGGCACTGCCACTCAATTAATTATACAAGCCTTTGCTCCCCTCTCCATCACCTTTTGATATCCAAACAATCTTTCTTGGATGACTCCACAATATCTCCTAACTACTGCTCACATCTCTCAATTTTCCTCCACTTCTATTAAAACCATTGCAGCCCAATGATTTCTCCTTTTTGGTCTGCCTAACTACCTGTCTGACTTCTAACATTTTGGGTTCCTCCTCATTCTTGAGACTCTTGCTCTTACAGTTTACCCTATGATTTTTCTTTCTGTTTGGAATGGTTTTGCCTCTCTTTTTATCTAATTAACTTCTACCATCCTTCAAATCTCAGTTCAACTGGCTCTTCCTCAGTAGGTGTGAGGAACCTTGATACAAGGTTTCTATTTATTAATATAAGCAACAGAAGCTTTTTGTGATCTAAAAATAAAAAAAGCATGCCTGGAAAAAATACCTGTAACTCACAGATGAAATGCTTATCCATTCTGGAGAACCAAGCCTTAGCATTTAGGAATAATGTGCTAACCAGGCTGAGAAACTGACCTGGGAAAGAAACGGCTACCATCGTCATTGAGCTTTAAACTGTAGAGTTTGTACCACCATCATTTCTACATTACACCAATGAGATGGAGGAGAGGAGGAAGAGGAGAAGGAATAAGAGGAGGAGGAGAGAGAGAAAGAGATTGAGAGAAGAGAGAGAGAGAGAGAGAGAGAGAGAGAGAGAGAGAGAGAGAGAGAGAGAATCACTCAATGCACTGGGCTACAAGGAAAACTGGGAAAGCAAGTATTTGACATTTTCAGCCTAGTGGGAGGCATTTTATGATTCCCACCAAGGCTTATAATTTAGAAAATTCCCTAAATATTTGAAAGGAACTCAGATGTTGGGTAGTGAAAAAGCAGCACGAAATCTCTATAAAAGATTTCTCTGATCTCTGCTAAGTTAAATTCCATTACTGACTCACACTGCAACAAGCACTACTTAATGGCATTTGTAACAGTTGGAATTTTGCATTTATACATGTGGTTGCAATTTGCTCTGTGTTTTCTATCTGTTTCCCTCAATATCCTGCCAACTCCCTGAGAGGACTGTGTCTATTTCTTCTCACCTGTGGATTACTAACACTTAATATATTATAGGTGCCCCAAAATATTTCTTGACAAAATGACATTTAACCTATAATAAAAAATTTATTTCCACCCAAACAGGTTAAATAAGCACAACAACTTCTCTTATTTGGTGAACTGATGTTACATCCTTCTGCATCTTTAAGAGGTGCAATTCCCACCCTTAAAACCCAGATTCTGGGGATTTTTTTAAAACTGCACATCTTTCCCCTTTAAAACCCAGATGGGGAAAGCACTCTACTGTTGTCCTCTTGTGAAAGGAACTGAAGTTATTTATTTAGTGGACACATCTTCACAGAAACAACTATTTGGATGAATTTCAAAATGTCTTTTACATTGAGCTAGGATATATTAATAACAATGGTCTCTTCAATCCCTAAAATAAATATGGTTGTAACACAACAATTAAGAGACTTTTATGAGTATCCACTGTACTCCTTACATGTTCCTCTTTCATTCTGAGCTCAAGAGAATTTTTGGCTTTTTTGATTTTGGCTGAAGGTGTGTAATTGCTACACTGTCTCTTAATTCTGTCAGAGGTAGCACCCGGGGGAGTCTCAGCCAAATGGATTTGGCGACATTAAGTCAGTCCCCTGAAAGAAATGGAGAATTGTACCATGTTTAGACTCTGGGTGCTGTTTCCAAATTTTTCTTGAGCTTCAAATGTAAATAATCCTGGAAAGAGAAAAATTATACAGAATAAAAATCCTGGACATTAGTTCCATACAAATTTTTCCATGGAAGCCTAACTAGCATGTGTTCCTTTTCTAGCAAAGTGCAACAGACTAAGTGGCTTGCACAACAGAAATTTGTTGTCTTGCAGTTCTGAGGGCATAAGGCTGAGATCAAGGCATTTGCAGGGCTGGCTCCTTCTGAAGGCTGTGCCTCTCTGCTAGTTTCTAACAGCCTCAGGTGTTACTCTTTGCTTGTGGATGGCATTCTCCCTGTGTCTTCACATCACAAATTTTCTCTGTAAATTTCTGTCTCTGTGACAAAATATCCTCTTTTGATAAATATCCCAATCACATTTGATTATGGTCTAATGACCTCATTTTAACTTGATTACTTCTGAAAGGCCCTCTGTCCAAATGAGACTACCTCCTAAGATTTGGGGATGGAGGACTTCAACATATCTTTTTTGGGAAGACAAAATTCAATTCACAACATACCCTAATCTGGGAAGACCCAGATGCAGGTAGACTGTTATTTCTAGCAGAGGGCAAACAGGTGGCAAGAAAGTGGCTAAGGGCAGAGAGCTGGAACTGAATTGTAGCTAGGAACCAAAGTGTAGCTAGGAACCATTCCCTGGTGGGAACATACTTAGTTAAGAGTTCCTAGTGACCTCTAACTGACCTAGAGCTCATTACCATCTAATTACCATAGCAAGAAATTTGTTGTCTTGCAGTTCTGAGGGTATAAGGCTGAGATCAAGGCATCTACAGGGCTGGCTCCTTCTGAAGGAGCTAGTTTCTGAAGAATTCTAGGAAGAATTCTAGGAAGACCCATGTGAAGAAAGGGAAACTTATATAATCAACCTGTTATATAACCTATTATATCATCTGTTACATAAGCTGTCAATCACCCCAAATGCAGGAAACAGCAACCAATCCTGCCAGGAGCAAGGCAGAAGGAAATAGTGAACATATGAGAGGCAGCATGCGCTCAGACTTCAGCAACTCTCTCCACTCGTGGAGACTGACTTTGGAAGGTATTTTCCCTTTGTGCCATTTTGTGTAGTTCCCTTGTCCACTTTCACTTTGTATAGCTTCTTTCTTTCTCCTATAATGGATTGTGTGGGATTGCTTTGCATCTGTGTTCACTCTGACATTGGCTTGACTCGGTACCAGTACTCATTCTTGACTCTGGGAACCAGGGGACTAGGGAGCCTCCAGATGGATCTAACAAGACTACCTGCAATGCAGCTGCAGATGGGACAATTTGTGCAAGCAGAGGCACTGGATGGAGGCTGGCAGACTACAGAAGAGCAGTATAAGCAGGATAAACTCAGCTATCAACAGCCACCATCCAAATAAAGGGAGTATTATATCCAGACAAAGAATAGAGCTTTGGACGTCTCAGTTTTTCTCATGCCCTCAGAGACCAGCACAAATAAGTGCCAATTTCTAGAAACAAAGGACAAGCCATTGCTCTAACCCTATAAAAATTTCAAGATAAAATATATCATTGGTTGAAGAATTAAACATTACTAGAAGCATTTAAATAAAATTGAAGATAACATAGCTATTTCCTTATAGAAGATAAAAATGGAATTATAACTCTGGTTATCATGGGAAATGCACAAGAAATTGTCCTAACTGATTGACATGTATACACTGTGTCCTCTCACAGTCCTGTACAGCTTTAGGCCCTGTTGAGGATGAAATTCTATATTAGCTTGTGTGATTCCTAGATTAATGTCTGCCCCTCTAGAATGTTACCTGCCAATGAGCAAAGAATGCATTTTTGTTGTTTTGTTAAGTTTTTAGTTCTCAGCAGTGATACAGGTGTCATCCTACAGTATGGCCTTAATAAATATTTATTTGTTATGAATAAATGAGGTAGTAGTTGAATTAATTCACTTACTATTCCATCAAATGCTGTATTAGTCAGTCATATATAGATAACATCGACTGTTTTAGCAGTATAGTTTAAGAGCTGCCAGAGAAGTTATGATGAAAAAGTAGTAATAATTGTTCTCAAAAAGTGTAGGATCATAATATATAAAAACTCAAGTGATGGGCAGTGCCTGTGGCTCAAAGGAATAGGGCGCCGGCCCCATATGCCGAAGGTGGCAGGTTCAAACCTAGCCCTGGCCAAAAACTGCAAAAACAAAAACAACAAAACCCCCCAAGTAATTACAAAAGCAATATGCAATGGTAAATTACAAGAACAATGAGCATGGAGTGACACAGCCACAGGGATGCAGAAGGTGGGAGTGGCCAACCCCACCTTCTGTCAGGTGGGTCTGACAGCAGGGAAAATAGTTTATGAAAGAAACAACATTTGAGATGGGTGTTAATGAACGGGTAGGATTTTGACAAATAAAAAAATAAGAGAAAAAGGGAAATGGTGAGAGAAAGGACCAAAAATGATGCTTTTATATTAGCAGGTAGTCACATTTCAGATAGTTAGACAGGTGGGGGAGGGGGGGAACCCTAAAATACAGAGTTGTTAACAATAAAAATTAAAATTAGATTAGGAACTTTATTTGCCAGACTGAAGAATTTAGATGACTTTTGTGACTGGAAAACAGTACATATTTTTAAACAGAGCAGTGTTTCCTTGGGAGACTGTTGGCTAGCAGTGGGCAGTGTGGGGTTGAACGGAAGTTCGTGAGATGAGGAAGATTATTTGAGAAACTGCTATACTAGTCCAGGCCAGCGAGAGCAAACACGCGTAGATTCAGAGACCTGAAATTTAACACAATTCGGGCATTTTAAGAAAATAAATACAAAATCAAGTGTAGAGCTAAATATTCATTTAAAGAAAAAAATTATAAAAACATATATAGGGTGTCCATAAAGTTGGTATGCAATTTAAAAGTTGTCTGTTTTTAATTGCACACCAACTTTATGGACATCCTATATTTTAGAAGCCAATAAATGCTGTAAATATAAAAAATCCAGAAAAATATCAGAATTTACTTATTAACAAGCTGACACGTAGGCATTACATTTTATTTTCTTAGACTTTTCAAGCTGCATGCTCGTTGCCTCTTCTCATGACGATGTAACATAATTTTCTGTGAAGAGAACAAAAGGATGATTTTTTTTTTTTTTCCTGTGGTGTGATTAGCCATAGCTTAAAAAGCTAGTTGATAGTTTTGGAAAGTTTCTTCCAATTTTATAACTTGTTATTGGTAATTTCACATCAGGATAGCTTCTGATATGTTGGAATACATAAACATATAACTTCCCCAGAAACATACTTTCTGTTTATGCTCAAAACATCTAATAATTTTGTATTACAAATTAGTCCTCTGAAAAGAAACAAATAAAGGGTAAGTTTGTACTTGCACGTGCTACATTACTGAATATATTGTTGACAAGACAGAACATAGGTAAGAAGTGAATCTTCTCCTTCTAACTGTACACATCTAACAAGCAAACAAAATTTCCCCACTTGGTAGGTGGAAGAAACTTGTAAAAGGACAGACCTGCAGCAGGACCAGGGAGCAATGCTTCCAGACTGCAGCAGGAGGCAGGAGGGGTCTCCGGGAAAAAATAAAATTCAACTGGCAGATCTCTCAATATGTTGGAATATAGTAAAAAGAGGTTTTTGTTTGTTTGTTTTAATTATTTTTTTATTTTTACATATACATGTGTTCATTCGGTTTCCATTTTTTGCCTTCACAAAATTAAAAAGGCTTAAAATTTAATAACAATAACAATAACAATGTTTAAGATAAGGACTAGAAACAAAAACCTTGTAAAGAATGAATGAACATAAATACATTCAGAAAAGAAATCAGAGAATTGCTGCATCGAAATATTAAGCAATAATAATAATGATAATAATGCAAAGAAAGTAACATTCACATTGTCAAATAAGAGTATGTCTATTATAGAATGCTTTGACTCTGAGATTCAGTATGGCATCATCAGTTAACTTCTTATTTTTTTTTTTAAGTCTCAAAAAATAGACAACTAATATTTATAAATAAAAGTAAAAAATAATTTCAAAAAACAGATCATGCCAAATCTTATAGACAATAGAAAAAGAAGAAATACTTTAAAATCATTCTACTTGATCTGGGTACACCTGATA
>CAUYPK010134160.1:0-15604 GCA_963574355.1 Loris lydekkerianus | reverse complement strand
GGGCCAGGCTCGAACCGGCTAGCCTCGAGATTTGGGGCTGGTGCCCAACTCACTGAGCTTGGGGTACCGCGCCTTTTTTTTTTTTTTTTTTTTTTTTTTCGTAGAGACAGAGTCTCACTTTACCGCCCTCCGTAGAGTGCCGTGACGTCACAGGACCGCAGCAACCTCCAGCTCTTGGGCTTCCGCGATTCTCCTGCCTCAGCCTCCCGAGCTGCTGGGACTACAGGCGCCCGCCACAACGCCCGGCTATTTTTTGGTTGCAGTTCGCCTGGGGCTGGGTTTGAACCTGCCACCCTCCGTATATGGGGCCGGTGCCCTACTCACTGAGCCACGGACGCCTTTTTTTTTTTTTTTTTAATGGAGACAAAGTCTCACTTTGTTACCCTCAGTAGAGTGCTGTCGCGTCATAGCTCACAACCTCAAACTTTCGGCTCAAGTGATTCTCTTGCTTCAGCTTCCTGAGTAGGTGGGATTATAGGTGCCCACCACAATGCCCAGCTATTTTTAGAGATGAGGTCTTGCTCTGACTCAGGCTGGTCTCCAACCTGTTAGTGCAGGCAATCCATCCGCCTCAGCCTCCCAAGTGCTGGAATTACAGGTGTGAGCCACTTCGCCTGGCGCTCTAGGGACTCTTGTATCAGGCTCTCCTGTCCAGATGTTAGTCCTGCACCTCTCTCTCCTCATTCCTTAGCACAGAGTATAAGACTCCCCAGGAGCTGGTGAGTGCTGTGGCTTTACAGCTCACAGCAACCTCCAACTCCTGAGGCGATTCTCTTACCTCAGCCTCCTGAGTAGCTGGGACTACAGGAGCCCGCCACAATGCCCGCTATTTTTTGTTGCAGTTTGGCTGGGGCCGAGTTCAAACCTGTCACCCTTGTTATATGGGGCCGGCGCCCTACCCACTGAGCCACAGGTGCTGCCCAATCCCGTTTACTTTTAAAGCTTGAAAAAGGGCCTCAATGCATGGTTCTAAGAACATTCCATTCTGAAAATGTACATTTGCACCTATGTTACCTGTGTAGGAGGAAACCAACCATATCTAGTTGGGTAGGCAAAACCTGTTGAAGGAGGATAGGACACTTCAGGGCTGCAGGAACAGGTGACTCCAGGGAACTCTGCTCTGAGCCTGCCGCCCTTAGGTGAGGAACAAGAAACGGATCCCATCCCTGAGCCACCAAACTCAGACTGTGTCAGGAGGTAAATCACTGTTAACAAAACAAGAGAGGAATATAATCAAAATCTCTAAGTCCCCAAAGTAGTAACAAAATCAGACTTGAATAAAAGTAGAGAGAAATTTTTCAACTCCTAAGAGAGTGTTTAAGTGGGCCGGCAAGGTGGCTCACACCTGTAATCCTAGCATTCTGGGAGGCCAGGTGGGTGGATTGCCTGAGCTCACAGGTTCAAGACTAGCCTAAGCAAGTTACAAACCCTGTCTCTGAAAAATAGTTGGGCGTTGTGGTGGGTGCCTGTAGTCCCAGCTAGTTGGGAGGCTGAGGCAAGAGAATCACTTGAGCCCAAGAGTTTGAGGTTGCTGTGAACTATGACTCCACAGCACTCTACCAAGGGTGACAGAGTGAGATTCTGCCTCAAAAAGAAAGAAAGAAAAAGAAAAGCAAAAAAAGAGTGTTTAAGTGGAAGAGCTGACACAGTGGTGACTGCCCAGTTCCTGGGTAGGACCAGTTTGGGGTAGAGCCATTAGACAATGAAAACACATGGCATTTAGGAGACCATCTACTTGCTCCTAGCAATGAGTGCAGGTGTGGTGCTCAGAGCCTGCCTACCTAGCTTGTGGCATCAGAACAGCTTGTCTGAGCCCTTGCCAAGATCCCAGTTTAAGCAAAGTTGAGTCTGAGCTGGCCACAGAGAGAGCCACATACTCACCCCTGCACTTGTACGCTCTTCTGCCTGGAGCCAGCCCACCCCCAGCTGGCCCCACAATACGCAGGTCTTGACTTCTCGCCAACTCCTTCTCAACCGTCAAGATTTAGTTCCCATGTCACTGGCTTTGTGAAGCTGCCCTGGCTGTCCCCACCCCAAACAGGCTTAGTGTTTCTTCTCCATTTCTATATGTATGTGACAGCATGAGTAACTGGGCTGTACTGATCCGAGAGCATCCTTCACTAGTAGAGTGTAAACCTTTCCTAGGCCACTTATTCTCTTTCACTCCAGAGTCTAGGTCTAGTATGTGTTTACTGAATGGAAAGACAAATGAAATAACAAACAATGGTTTTAAAATAAATGTATGGCAAGATCAGGTCTGTCTTTCGAGTTAACCCTGCTATCCAGGAAATGGCTTGAGGAAGTGCAGCCCAAGATGAGAGCAAGGTGGCCCAAGGTCGAAGAAGTCAGGTCTGAAATAGATTCGTTCAGAGAAAAAGATTTCAGAACTTTATTGGCTATTGAGGGGATGGGGAGAAAAACGGGGCTAGATTTTCAACATGCTGATTATCATTGTCTGGAAATGCAGGGGATGAGCAGTTTTTGCAAAAACAGTGAGTTCATTTTGAGAACTATTAGGAGGGATGTTTTGGTGATAGAAATAGAGGCCTGAGCCAAGTTCAGTGGCTCATGCCTATAATCCTAGCACTCTGGGAGGCTGAGGTGGGAGGATCACCTGAGCTCAGGAGTTCCAGACCAGCCTGAGCAAGAGTGAGACCCCATTTTTACTAGAAATAGAAAAATTAGCTGGGTGTTGTGGTATGCACTATACTCCCAGCTACTCAGGAGGCTGAGACAGGAGGATTACTGGAGCCCTGGAGTTTGTGGTTGCTGTGAGCAAAAGAGTGAGACTCTGTCTTCAAGAAATAAATAAAAATAGAGGACTGGAGCTTGGGAGGGAATTTAGGGCTGGAGATAATAGATTTAAGAGTATCTGACTATAGGCTTGGAGCCTATATCTCAGCGGCTAGGGTGCCAGCCACATACACCAGAGCTGGTGGGTTTGAACCCAGCCTGGGCCTGCCAAATAACAATGACAATTACAACAACAACAACAACAAAAATAGCCAGGCGTTGTGGCGGGCTCCTGTAGTCCCAGCTACTTGGGAGGCTGAGGCAGGATAATCACTTAAGCCCAAGAGTTTGAGGTTGCTGTGAGCTGTGATGCCTTAGCACTCCACTGAGGGTGACAAAGTGAGACTCTGTCTCAATCAATCAATCAATCAATCAATAAGAGTATCTGACTATAGATAGCAATTTAAGTAATAGTATGAATGGATTAATACATAAATTATATCATCTACTATGTAAATTGAGAAGAGAGCTATAGAGAGAATCTTAGTGTAATAGTCAGGGCAGGTTAACTGCTGTAAAATTCAACTCCAAAATCTCAGTGGTGTAACTTAAGAGAAGTTTTTTATCGCTTCAACAAGGTCATTCAGGGACCTAATCTTCTTCCATTTTGTGGCTGTCATTCTCCTAGGGCCTTGGAGTGTTCTGCTTTCAACCAGCTGATGGGAGAGAAATGAGAGTGGGCTCCTGTGAAGATTTTCATGGGCCAGGTCTGGAAACCTCAGGCCTCATTTTGCCCATACCTCACTGGCAAGAATTCAATCGCAGGGCTTCCTTGGTGCAAATGATGCTGTGAAATGTAGTTTAGCAGCTGACCCAGAGGAAAAGGAAAAACAGCCCCCACCACACTGCAGGAACACCAAAATCTGGGGGATGGATGTAGGAAGAAAGGCCTGCAGACAAGAGTCTCAAAAAAGAAACCAGGGGAAAAATGACATTTGGGAGAGAAAAGGAGAATAAAGTTTGGAAGAGGGCTGGCAAAAGAAGGTGGAGGGCTGGAGGGAGGCAAAAGTGAGCTTAGGATGAAGCCTCCTTAAATTCTGTGCCCTGGTTACCTGGCTCCCCTTACCCTAGCCCCAGTCCTGGCAGTCAAGTGCCACAGAGGAAGAAATGGGAGAACCCCAGGAGGATGCCAGTAGGTTTGGCAACCAGTGGTCCCTGTGAGTAACTTTAGCAAGAAAGATTTCCGATGAAGAAATGAAGGCCCTGGTGGTACTAGCACAGGAACTTGCATGAAGTTCCAGTATTGACTATTGGCAGTTTCCCAGTTTTCCTCTTTAGAAGCTGAACTCTGAGCTACCTGTGCCCTTAATGTTCCTTGGGAAGGGGAAGGAAAGGGCAGTAGGTGTTAATTAGTTGACTTGGTATCACTTGCAAAGTTTTCTCAGTTGATGCTCACTTGAGGTGGGTGTTATTCCATTTCGTAGCTAATGAATTGAGGCACAGAAAAAAGTAAAAATGGATTTGAGTTCAAAAAGGAATTAGGATTTGAACCTAGCTCTGAGGACCGTGATTTTTGAATTAGGATTTGAACCTAGCTCTGTGATTTTCCCAGGACATCACCCAGAAGGCTTTCTTAACCTCACAAGGGGGCACATTCTTCAGTTCGCAGCTCACACTCTGGTAGGGCCAGGAGAGGTGGGTGTGTGGAGAGAACAGGGCCATAAGCTCCCTTCCCTGGCTAGAGCCAGACAAGAGAGGACTTCGGGGCTTCCCAACGGAGAGCCTTCCCTGAGTGAGGGGAGCACACTGAGGTCTGTACAGTCCAAGGGTCCTGGAGGAGGGCAGGAGGGCGGTCCAGAGGAAAGGAGAAGGGCTGATCTGGCTGCAAGGCCGGCCTCCCCCCCTGCAGCCCCACCCCCACCCTCAGCCTGGTTTCTTGCAGTGGACCTCAGCAGCGGACACAGCAGCACAGCAGCCGGACAGCTCCAAGTCACCATGGACGCTGAAGGTAAAGGGGTACTCTGCCCTGTGTCCCTGCATCCCCACCCCCTCTACTGCTTGTCCCTCTCCCCATCCTGACCTGCTCAGCCCCTTGTCCATCCTTGGGAAGACTATCTCCCCTCTGGTCTCACCGCCCAACAGGCCTCTTCTCCTCTTCTTTCTCCTTTCATGTTGTGTCCCTAGAGAGTTCTGGGGAAGAAAGGGGCTTGAGCCCAGAAAGGGCAGGGGCAGCCTGGGGAGGCAGTGTCCCCTGGGGTCTGAAGGGGCCAGTAGAGGAAGCTGGACAGGGGAGCAGTTCTGCACTTTGGCCCTCACTGGTCACAGGGGAGGAGCAGAGGCAAAGTCCCAGGCCACATTGGTGGGGGAGGGACTTGAGTCCTGGTGTTCCCTGCCACGGGTGGGATGACGTCAGGAAGGAGCCAGAGGGAACAGGCTCTGGGGTTGAAAGGCTCCACCAGGGATAGGCTGTGTGACCTTGAGCAGGCCCCTGACTTCTCAGAGTCTCATTTCCTTGTATTGGTAAAATAGCAATAATAGTTCCCTGTTCACAAGGTTGTAGGCAGGAGGCTTGGGGTGTCCAAGGTGTCCTTAAGCTCCTTTTCACCTTCTCTACCCAGGCCTCTCCCTCCCCAGCCTCTGACTCCCTTCCTCTTTTGGGGGTACCTGTGGGGCCCCTCATACCCTGCCCCTCTTGTTGGCTGTGGAGTTAGGTCTTGGGGGTTCCCTGCAGGGTGACACAATGGACACTTTTCAATCCCCATTGTGTCTTTTCTTTTGAAATAACAACACCTAGATTTGAAACCCAACTGCTGCTTGCCAGCTGTGGGAACCCCAGGCAAGTTACTTAATCTGTAGGAGCCTCAGTTTCCACATCTGGAGAATGGAGACAATGGCACCATTCTTACAGAGTTGTAGTGGGAATTAAATACTTTAGCAAATGTCAAGGTGTCTTGACCTGATTTTTTTAGGGCTGGGGTTTTTTTTTTTTGGTTTTTTTTTGCAGTTTTTGGCTGGGGCTGGCCTTGAACCTGCCACCCTCGGCATATGGGGCTGGCACCCTACTCCTTGAGCCACAGGTGCTGTCCCTGTTTTTGTTTTATTTGTGTAGAGACAGACTCAGGAGATTCTCTTGCCTCAGCCTCCCAAGTAGCTGAGACTACAGGCGCCCGCCACAACGCCCAGCTATTTTTTTGTTGCAATTTGGCCGGGGCCAGGTTTGAACCTGCCACCCTCCGTATATGGGGCTGGTGCCCTACCCATTGAGCCACAGGCGCTGCCCTGTTGTTTTTTGTTTTTTTGTTTGTTTTCCAATATGGCCCTTTTCTGAGCCAATTAAACAGATCTTTATTTCATTTTGATTTATACTGAATGCAACATAAAAATATATCAAAGTAAAAATAAACATTGTATAAGAAAATTTAAAAAAAAAAGCGACTTCCACAGACACACACGGTTTTCATCAAGTATATGTTTCCACAATGAATAAGGACTTACAAATATGCAAATAAAACATTATCCTAAATGCTTATCTTGCCATCAACGCCATTCAATTTCTAGGCAATGCCATTCTTGCGACTGAAAACTTTTTTTTTTAGAAGCTTCTCCCAAAACTTAACAAATAGTATATTATAATCTCTAAAAAGTCTTAAGTCAAAAAAGCTTTCCGACGTGGAAGATTCACATGAAACTTTGTTTCTCCAAGAAAATAAAATTATTCTTAGTATCGGAAGAAAATAATATTAAAAGAAATCAGCCATGGGCGGCACCTGTGGCTCAAAGGAGTAGGGCTCCGTCCCTATATACTGGAGGTGGCGGGTTCAAACCCGGCTCTGACCAAAAACTGCAGATGCCACTACCTCCAGCCTCAAGCACTTTGATGGATGAGATTTTAAAAACCATGAGAGATTCTTTTGCAATCTCCACGCATTTGAAAGCCATACTTCAGCCTTTCAGAGCAACATTCTGTTTTTTTTTTTTTTTTAATGTTTTGTAGAGATGAGATCTCTCTTTTTTTTTTTTTTTTTTTTTTTAGACAGAGCCGCAAGCTGTTGCCCTGGGTAGAGTGCCATGGCAACACAGCTCACAGCAACTTCCAACTCCTGGGCTCAAGCGATTCTCCTGCCTCCACTTCCTAAGTAGGTGGGACTACAGGCACCAGCCACAACGCCCGGCTATTTTTTGGTTGCAGCCATCATTGTTGTTTGGCGGGCCTGGGCTGGATTCGAACCCACCAGCTCAGGTGTATGTGGCTGGCGCCTTAGTCGCTTGAGCCACAAGCGCCAACCCAAGATGAGATCGCATGATATCACCAGAGTGGTCTCAAACTCCTGGGTTCAAGGAAACCTCTGGCCTTGGCCTCTCAACGTCTTGGGAGTCACTGGTCAAGCTTACCAGGTAGTTTAGAAATGATCTCAGAGTCATTTCCTTTCTTTTCTTTTTCTTTTTTTTGAGACAGTTTCACTCTGTTGCCCTAAGTAGAGTGCCATAGCATCATAGCTCACAACAACTTCAAACACCTAGGTGGTTCAAGTGATCCTCTTGCCTCAGCCTCCCAAGTAGCTGGGACTACAGATGTGTGACACAATGCCTGGTTAGTTTCTCTATTTTTTTTTTTAAGAGACAGAGTTTTATTTTGTTGCCCTCGGTAGAGTGCCATGGTGTCACAGCTCACAGCAACCTCCAGCTCTTGGGCTTAGGCAATTCTCTTGCCTCAGCCTCCTGAGTAGCTGGGACTACAGGTGCCTACCACAACACCCAGCTATTTTTTTTTTGTTGTTGTTGCAGTTTGGCTGGGGCCGGGTTCTAACCCGCCACCCTTGGTATAGTAGGTCTGTGCCCTACTCACTAAGCCACAGATTCCACCCAGTTTCTCTATTTTTTTTTTTTTTTTTTTTTTGAGACAGAGTCTCGCTTTGTCGCCCTTGGTAGAGTGCTGTGGCGTCACAGCTCACAGCAACCTCTAGCTCTTGGGATGGGGCGATTCTCTTGCTTCAGCCTCCTGAGTTGCTGGGAATACAGGCGCCCACCACAACACCCAGCTATTTTTGTTGCAGTTGCCACTGCTGTTTTAGCTGGTTGGGGCTGGGTTGGAACCTGTCCCCCTCAGTATATGGGGCTGGTGCCCTACCCACTAAGCCACAGGCGCTGCCCCAGTTTCTCTATTTTTAATAGAGACGAGGTCTCACTCTTGCTCAGGCTGGTCTTGAACTCCCGAGCTCAAGCAATTCACTTGCCTCTGCCTCCCAGAGTGCTACGATTACACAGGTGTGAGCCGCCTCGCCTGCTTCAGAGTCATTTCTAAACCTCAGATGCATGGATTCTAGTAAGTCCCCTCCCTGCCAGCTGGTAGCTTGTGTGACTTTGAACAGTATGCTTTTCCCCCTGTTCCTGTTTCCTCGTTGATAAATGTAAAAGGTGGTGAGGATTTACTGAGATGATGTGCGTTGAGGGCCTGTCACAGCGAAACCACATGGTGACAATTTTGCTGGTGATTTTGTTGGTTCCTCACATCTGTCTCTCTCTGGCTCTGTATCCTCCCTGGTTCCAGTTCCGTTTTTGTTGTTGTCATTGTTTTTGAGACATGGTCTTGCTCTGTCGTCGTGGGTAGAGTGTAGTGGTGTCATCCTAGCTCACTGCAACCTCAAACTTCTAGCCTTAAGAAATCCTCCTGCCTCACCCTTTTGAGTAGCTGGGACTACTGGTGCATGCCACCACCCACCACACCCAGCTAGCCTTTCTGTTTTTAGTAGAATCAGAGCGGGGTTCGGGGGAGGGGGGGATCTTGCTCTTGCTCTTGCTCTTGCTCTGGGTGGTCTTGAACTCCTGGCCTCAAGCAATTCTACCACCTTGGCTTCCCAGCATACTAGCATTACAGGCATGAGCTACTACTCCTGGCCCCAGTTCTGTTTGTAAAACCCAACTGTCCATTTCTATCTGATATCTCTCTGTCATGTCAAACTCAAAGTCCTCCCCTGCCACCAGCTAGCTCTTCCTTCTGACTTCTCTGTTTCTGTTCCTGCCTCACCATCCTCCTACTCAGACTGGAAATCTCAGTGTCACCTTTGACTGCTTACTCTCCCTTATGCCCCCAATTTAAAGACTTGCCAGTTTTCCTTCAGACTTACGTCTGAGGCATCCCCCGACCCTCTTTCCTTTCTGTATCCACCAGTTCCTCTCTCTGCAGCAGCCGCCTGTTTGGGGGAATCCTCTGCCTCTCTGCCTTCCTGCATGTGCCCACATCTGATGTTTAATAAGGTGTGGTCCCAGGGTGGCCCACGTGGGGCCTGTGAGGGGTGGCAGGGCCAGTCTCAGCCTCTCTTGGGTGAGGAATGCAGGTGGTGGTGGTGGCCTTTTCCTATGACCTTGGGAGGGACATCCCCATCCCCACCCCATTACAGCTCACCCTGCTTGGTGCTTCTTGCTCAGGCCCTTGGGACAGCCTCTCAACCCAAAAATTGTTTCTTGGATTCTTGCGGGATGCGAGTGATTTCTGATTGAAATTTTGTGTGACTTCCCCTTGTCCATTGAGCAGGACCCTGGTTCTTCCTCTTACCCACGGCCTACTGTCTGGCCCTATTGTGCAATTCAGCTTTCCCTCCTCATGCCCAAAGCCAGAACCATCAGCTTCATGTGTCCCGAGGCTCTGCTGCCTGACTTATGCTGTCCCTGTTCTCTGCCTGGCAAGCTTTCCTTTCTCCTCTCAAATTCTAGCCTATTTTCCCAGCTTCTCTTCTCACTCACGTAGCTTAACGACAGGTCATCTCTCCCCACTCAGAAACTCTGGGCGTCCTTCTACCACTTGTGGAATGGGCGGTTGGTCACATGCAGCCCTACTTGAAGGTCATTTCTCTTCTTTGGGGAGTGAAGGGGGAAGGAAAAAAACATTTATCCAGAAGCCGCAGTGCTGACCAGCCTGTCTCCATCTGGTGTTTGCTGAATGAATCAACAAATAAACAGATGGAGGAGCAGAGCTGCCAGAGTGAGATGCCTGGGTATAAAGTCACCTGGCCAGGCACTGTCGGGCGCTTTATGTGAATGGCCTTGTTCTGTCCTCCAGGCATCCCTAGGATTTCCTTGTGAAACTGACACTCAGAGAGGTTAGTGACTCACTCGGAGGTCACCTAGCATGTAGGTTAAGGGTAACACAGAAGCACAGTAAAAGTCAATGAACAATCTAGAAGAGAGCAGCAAACGTGTCAGAGGGAAACACCCTCTGTCTTGCCAGAGGTGTTAGTTCTGTGGATCACTTTACATTACTTGTAAAGAGAGAGGAAATATAGAAAATATCCCAAGATGTTTAGATCCTCTCAGAAACAGAGATGTCACACTACCAGACCTGAGACTATATACTATAAATCGATAGTGATCAAAACAGTATCGTACTGGCACAAAAACTGAGAAGTAGATGTCTGGAACAGAATAGAGAACCAAGAGAATTTTAGAAAACATATGACATATCACATAATGTCTGCATTTTGCCATTAATTGGAATTCATCCTTACAAAAATGAATGTAACAAAAACCTAGGGCATTTGGGGAAATTTTATGATGTCTAGCAACTTTGTGTGAATTTTTATATGGGCACTGTTTTATGAATTATATAAAAATTTATACAACTAGAAAAAAAAAATAAATCTGGAAGCATCACTTTAACTGGCTTCAGATTATACCACAAGGCTATCATGACCAAAACAGCATGGTTCTGGTATAAAACCTATTCAATACATGGTGCAGGGGGTACAAGTGGTAGCTCATGCCTGTAATCCTAGCTCTTGGGAGACCGAGGGTGGGTGGATTGCCTGAGTTCACTGGTTTGAGATCAACCTGAGCCATAAGGAGACTTCCTCTCAAAAAATAGCCTGGCATTGTAGTGGGCCCCTGTTGTCCCAGCTATCTGGGAGGCTGAGGCAAAGAATCTCTTGAGCCCAAGAGTGTGTGGTTGCTGTGAGCTATGATGCCACTGCACTCTACTGAGAGTGACAAAGTGAGACTCTGTCTCAAAAAAAAAAAAAAAATACATGATGCTTGGAAAATCAGATAGCTGCATGCAGAAGAATGAAACAGTATTCTTCTCTCTCACTATATGCAAAAATTAATTCAAAATAAATAAAAGACTTAAAAGCATAAGGCATGAAACCACAAATTTCTAGAAGACGATTTATCACAAACTTTTCTGGATATTGGTCTAGGTGAATAATTCATGACTAAGACCCAAAAGGCAAATACAGCAACAAGAAAAATAAATAAATGATAATTAAGTTAGAAAGCTCTGTACAGCAAAGGAATTAATCAACCAAGTAGACAACCACAGAATGGGAGAAAATGTTCACAAACTATACAGCCAACAATGGACTAATATGCAGAATCTACAAAGAGCTGTAAGTCAGAAAGAATAAAACAATACCATCAAAAAGTACGTGATATAAAAGAACAGATGTTTATCAAAAGAGGACAGAAAAGTGTCTGACAAACAAAAGAGAAATTGGTCAACGCCACTAATCATCAGGCAAATGAAAATTAAAACCACAGTGAGACACTATCTTAGTCTTGTCACAAAGACCTTTAGTAGTGTCACAAAAACAATAAATGGTAGCATGAAAGTAGAGAGAAAGAAACCCTTATACACCACTGGTGGTACTACAAATTAGTATAACCTCTATGAAAAACTGTATGGAGCTTCCTATAAGAAATAAATCTAGACTTACACTTGATCCAACAATCTCACTACTAGGCATCTACTCAAATGATAAGAATTCATTTTATTAAAAATACACCTGCACTAATATGTTTACAGTACTACAATTCATACTTTCAAAGATGTGGAATCAACCTTAGGGGGTGTCAATTCAGGAGTCGATAAAGAAAATGTGTGTGTGTGTGTGTGTGTGTGTGTGCACGTGCGTGTGTGTATTACTATTCAGTTCTACAAAGGAATGAAATAATGTCTTTTGTAGCAACATGGATGGAGTAGATGGAGCTGGAGACCATTATCTCAAAATTTCACCTGTAAGTGAGAGCCAAATGATGTGTACATAGGGGCACAAAAAGCTGCAATGGACATTTGAAACCAAGAAGCAGAGAGAGAGAGGGAAGTGACTGAGGGATAAAAAATATTACCTGTCCAGTACAGTGAACGTTAATGTAGGGATAGGAACATTAAAAGCTCTGCCTTAAGCATTATACAATATATTATGTATGATGCAAAAAACTTTGTACCCCCTTAATATTTTGAAATGAAAATAACAAATGAACAAAAAATATCATTCTTATCCTAAATAAATAAATAAACAAACACATCGTGTGCTATACATTGCAGGTATTTATTTACTGAATTTTCATTAATTTCGTAACATATAATTACCACTCACCCTTGAAAATGCATATGTACACCAAATTATTTAATACTTCAAATGTAGTAAATATTTTCACCTGCTTTATCTCAGTTGATTCTTACAAAATCCCAGCAGAAACATAGATGATTTGCTCAAGGCCATCCTGGGAATCCATTCCATGTGCCCTTTTTCCAAATACTATGATTTTTCCCCTAAACTGGACTGCCAGTCGAATTCACATGCACCTGCCTATAATGTACTAGACTCAAAAAGGAAAATCCTTATCTCCTGAAAATCACCTTTCTTTGGCAGCTATATGATATAACTCTACCCCTTGAAAAGAGCAGAGTGAAGATAAAGCATAGACAAAATTAGATTTGACAACCTAATGGAGCACCCTCCTTTGCTATTTGAAAATTTCAACATTCAAACATCATCATTCAGCAGTCTTCAGTTTCATCAAGAAAGGGGGATGTGTACTTGGTATTGAAAGAAGAGAGCTGAGCCCTCCAAATCACACAGTAGAAGGCAACAAGGAATTCCAGTTTGCCTACATATATATATATTTTTTTTTTTCTGTTGGCCCTTGTTAGGAAAGGTTTCTCTAAGATTTCTGTAAACAGTGCCTTTTATATTCCTTTTAATTTTTAAGAAACAAAAACTTTCCAGAAGTCCAATGTTGTTACAGATTTGTTTTGTATAAGTTCCCATTTTACATAGGCAAAAGAGAAGACTGGAAGAAGGGAAGGTTTCTAGGAAATGCCCTGACCTGAATGATTTAGGATCCCTCATCTGAAGATTAATTACTTATCCTAAGAATTCTCAGTGCTGATGCCTTTGTCTGTGGTGTTTTTTTCTCAAAGTTCATAGACGGTGGAAAAGCAAAACTTTTGCAACTCTATGCTCTTTGTACCTGCCAGAAATGTCTTTCCATTTCTTCTGGTAATGTCTAAATATCCCTCATGACCTGTTAGAATCCACTTTCTTAATGAATATCTCTTTGATTTCTACAAATGTAATTATCCTTTTGTTCCTCTGTGTCCTTACAGTATTTTATTTACTCTTTCAGTTCAACAAATGCTGGATTCCATTAAATTCTTTGCTTACTTCTCTGTTTCTCTGTTCTTGACCATGAGCAACTTGAGGTCACGAGCCATTTCTGACTTCTGTTTCCACAATACCTAGCATGTCATTGCCTGCCTCTTCATCCCCATCTGTTATTTTTTTCTGTATGTTATTTGCTGAGTGTAAATACCATTGTCGGTGCCCGCTGTGGACACCCCGTCCCTGTGCGAATAAAACCAGTCAGGACACGAACAGAAGGTACAAGCCTGCAAGAGGTGGGCTTTCCAACATCCCAGGGAGAGCCTCTGTTGTGGCCTTTTATTGAAGAATTATACAACAGGTGTGGGGGCCCACGCACCAGGACTACATACTTAATGATCGCTACATGCTCTTTCCCCACAGGCTCAACTCCCACCCTTTTGCATACAAATGTCCAAGGTTCAACACCTGCTTGCTAACAAGTGATGTACCTTATCTCATTAACACATACAGTTGCTTGAAGGCTTGTTTCTGGGCTGCAAAACATCTCTATGCTAGCTAGGAGATTGTCCCTCTCCCAGTGCTTCCGTCAAGAACCAGTGACCACTCTTACAAGCCTGGTGCTCAGACTCCTACATATTAACCCCCTTTTCTGTTTATGATATTCTTGTATAGGGTAAGGGAGAAACCTACAGTTGTCTATCTCATCCATTTTCCTCATCAAGTATCTCTCCTTCTAGCTAGGTAATAGAACAATTAACAAAATTACACCAATGAAACCAGTGAGGACTTTCACAGAAGAAAAGAAGGCGAGGGATTAGCCATACTATTGAAAGTGTTTAAAATTCTAATTTTTGTGACAGATTGCACTCTTTCAGACAAATTACTTCCTCTATGCCAAACAATATGGAAATGGTTGATCATGGCAGTAATAATACTGATCTTACACATTTTGTCACCTGTTTGTCTTGGGCTGACCCGTAGGATCAATGACACTTCCATAGCTTCCTTCAGGTATTAACCAATGCTCAACGTTTTAATGTCAGGTGGGGAAAGGGCAGCGTCAATGAGCCCACACTGCTTCTAAGCTGAAGTCTGGAGGAGCAGTAAATAAGTAAAATTTTCTCACCTTTGCTGACACCAGTGCAATTCTTATCAGGAACAAGAAATCTGCTGTTTTACCAAATCTCCATGTGATAACCACCACAAAAACTGACTGCTTTTGTTCATAACCATGTTAGAGCCCAGAGGATGTGTACCGAACTCACTTGGGCCTAGAGAATAGGGGGTCCCGGAGTGGTGGAAATGCGTATTAAACGTTTCTCTCTGAACAGAAGCTCTTAACTGCCATTGGGAAAAGGGACGCTGAACGCTCCAAACTACTTCCTGGCAAAATTGGATGATGATATGGGGGGGGGGGGGCAGTTAGAGATTCCTCAGAGGAGGTTGATCCAGGTTTCACAGTGACTGAAAATAATGCTAGGTGTAAGCTAATAAATTAGACAAGCAATTTGAACCATTTAATGAAAGTGTCATTTGCATATACCCTCTTGTTTTTCTAGAGCACTAGTTTGCAACCTGTGGGTAATGACCACTGAAAATACATCCTACATATCAGATATTTACATTACAATTCATAACAGTAGCAAAATTACAGTTATGAAGTAGCAACATTTTCATCACTGCAAAAAGAAAACCTCTATATGTTATGTTATTCAATTACTTCCTGTTCACTTCCCTCCCTCCCTGAGAACCACCAATCTATTTTCTATCTCTGTGGATTTTCCTGTTTTGGAAGTTTTGCATAAACACAATCATTCAAGATGTGACCTTTTGTGTCTAGAAATCTTAGTTTTGTTTCAATTTTCTCTTGTCCTGCTTTACATTATATGTTCCCACTATATATTTGATAGTGGATGAAAACATATTTATAGAGAAGGCACCAATCAGGCTTCTACTTAGTCTAGTTATTTATTGTTTGATTTATCTTCCTACAAAATCCTTTTGTAGATTTTACCAAGTATCAGTCTGAGAGGCCAAAGAGAAGTGGCCAGAATGGAAGATGATAAAGACGCCCTGGTTTCTGGTTAGCTCTTCGGGATCTATATATTTTTTTCAGATCAGCACCTACAACAGATTTAATCATTATCACATTTTTAGGATAAATGCAGAAGGGATAAGTAACTGAGTGAATCTCACCTGCTGCACTATATGTGAACAGATTGTTATAAATTTGTTGCCAGGACCAGAGGAGAGGGCTCCTGGAGGGGAAATGAACACAGTTGTCTCCCTGTAATCAATTTCCTCTAATATGTAAGCTATCGCCAGACAGAAACTGGTTGTGAAAGGGGGTGGTGGGAGCTGCCAAGATTTGACCAGTGCTTCCTTGCTTGAAGGCAGTGTGATTTGTTGTTAGAGGTGTTAGAGCAGTGATTTTTTTTTTTTTTTTTTTTTTTTTTTTTTTTGTGCTCACAAGGTGGGAGTTGTCGTTTTGC
>CAUYPK010134159.1:0-129048 GCA_963574355.1 Loris lydekkerianus | reverse complement strand
CCCCCCACCCCCCCACCCCCCTTTCTAATCTCAAGAAATATGAAGGGGTGAAGGACGGGGTAACCTATTGAGGTCGATGTATCTGTAGAGGAAATTCTTTTTATAAAATAAGCCTGGAATATTTGGTTCTCTGATGCCAGATTATCATCACTGTTATTCCACTAAATGGAGTGTAAAACCTAATATTTGCTTTTGCTTACCAGAGCAAATATTTCGGGAGGGCTACACTAAAATCAAATGAGGAGAGAGCTTTGTAATACTGAGCAGGATAGATTAAACAGATCTGTCAATTTCCCTTTCATATCACAAACAGGGCATGTGATTCCTCTTTCTAGATTCCAAAGCCCCAGAGCCTTAAACTCTAAAAAGGTATCCCTGCCATGGAAGTATTTATTAACGTATCTATTCATGGAGCTTTCTTTTAATACGGACACAGTACTCCACTTCAAGGTTTTGTTATGTTCTTCTGTGCATTTATAATATTCAGATAAGAGCACATTTCTCTCAAAGCTCTATAATTATTAGAACAGAACAACAACAACAAAAAAGATAGAGAATTAGGCAGATTTGACACAGAAGGTCTTCAAGCTGCATTCCCTGTAATGCACAGAAAAATTGGGCTGCCACACAGACCCAATTCATCCAAGAAATGTGGGTTTAGAAAGCAAGAGACTGTGTTATATAGTCCAGGGATACAAGGGAGAAAAGCTGAGGAATCTCCTGCTTGTCCACCTCCACTTTTCCCTTCCTTCCCTCCCCGCCTGCTCTTCTGTTTACCCGTGTCCTTCTTATCTTTCTTGTCCTTCCTCCTTCCATGCTCCTTCCTCCTCTTCCTTTTCTTCTTTTTATTAGACAGTTTTACTCGTGTTTATTTTTACAATAATGATGTCCCTTTCACATGTGCAATAATTAGAACTGGTTGAGAAAAGGCCTAAGGGTGTCATGTTTTCTTTTAGACTTGACTACTACAACCCATCCAACCCAATAGGTTCATTTTTCGCTCTTCTGTATTTGATGTGAAATATTTTAAATATTTCTAAATTTCAGAGGCACGCAAAGTAGCAATGAAAAGTCTGAACATCAGCAGGCCAAGGACAGAGTGTTGGGACAGACAACCAGAGCTCCTTCTTCAGAGTAACCAACGTTGATGGCCCCACTGGTGTCCTTGTAGATGACCCTTCAACTACCCACAGAACCACCCACTCATTTATTCTCCCATGTCTTACCATAACGCTCCAAATGCCCATGAACTGTCTCCTAGTCAGTATTTATAAATAATGGTCCATGTTGATAAAGCTAACATCATAGTGTTCTCATTGGCAGAAGGAGAAAAGAATACTGGTGAGAGACAAATGCAGAGGAGTCGAAGACCAACGTGAGTGTCTCACCAGGATCTTTTGTTAGATTGTTTATTCACTTGGATAACACCAACCTATTTTCAGCATATGTTTTCTGTCGCCTGTGTAACGAAGTAAGGTCCAATTACACTTTCCATATACTCAGTTATGATTCAAACCAAACAGAATTTGAAGGGCTGATCAGTTAAGAATGCTTTTGGTTGTAAATGAAAACCAGATAATCAGCAGTTCTCCTACAACAAGGAGTCCAACAAAATTTGGGAGGTAGGCCAAATTTTAAAAAACAAAAAATGGATTAGCTTTTCTTTTTTGTTCCTGTTTCATATATCTTTTACACATTCTTAGATCCATTTGGGGTCACTTAAAAATATATACAGCCTAAGAATAGATTTGCTCAACTTACAGAGATGATGCTAAAGTGCTTGGAAAGACAGCACCCCATTCGCTAAACAGTATTTCATGTTCCCTTCCAGTTCTCTGATTTAGAGAACTACTTGCTACTTTGTGACATACACTGATGAAATCTTGAGTTGAAATAGTATAATGTCAACAAACGTGAGTAAATGGCAGCGGCCAAACCCTCTGAACTGGTTTGTATTATTAGGCACAGACTCAAAAGCAGGGTCACTGCAACAGCTGTTTGTTTTCCATTTACTTACTTATGTTCGGATGGAACACTCCATTAGAACTCTTACTAAGGACTGAATTAATTTATGTGTATATATTCAGTACAAAAAAAAATACATGCAGTGCATAAATAAACATTGATCTATTCAAATAAACCATAAGTTATGGTTTTATATATGCACAAGTTTCTTAATAACTAGAGCTTAAAATTTTTCAAGGTCTCTGCCAAGAAAATGGAAAAATGCACACTCAGGATATTGATACTGATTGAAATAGCAGGATACATTTGAATCCAAATTCCAGAAAGTTAGAGAGAAACACACTTCTGTCAATGAATAACAAATGAATAAAAACATGTATAATCCTTGTGGAAAATTTATAGGAACACTGCAAAAGAGATGCATAGTGTCAATACCGCATTTCTCTTTTTGAATGAAAATTTTAGGTAACCTTTGTCTCGCTGCTTAAGTATTTTTATCTTTTAAGGGCATTTGCTACCTGGGTTAATAGATGCTTATCATAGCCACCTTTCCCCCTTTATCTCAAGGGAGGAACAAAAATGTCGAAAAGGGAGTTCTCATCTTGCCTGTAGAACTGAATTCAGCAACCCTGAATGCAGCCTGAAATGCTGTATGTTTAAATGAGTTTAATTAACTGAAGGTAGCATTATCCAGATGGAGGGCATTTTGAAATAGCCGTCAACTTATTTCTCACAAAAACAGAAACCAGAACACCACCCTTGAAATACTATTTTGATTTGATGTTAAATGTTACTGATCTATTACTATTCCTCTTTTCTCTCTTCCCTCATTCCTGAACTCTGCAGGTGATTTTTTATTATAGCCAGTATTATAGCTGGCTGTGAATTCTAGAAGAAAAGAATCCCAAAGGTGCAATGGATACTAAGTCACACTCCAGAGAAGAATCAACCAGGTAATAAAATACATTCAAGTGTCTTCTTTCAGAATAAACAGTAAAAGAGTTGTGCTAGTTCTCTGACATGTATATTAATATTGGAGTCATATATAAATCACACCAAAGAGTAAGCTCATTCTGGGAGATTTCTACAGATCTGGGTTTAGATTCTGATTCTGCCTGTAAGGATCATATGGCCCTTGAGAAAATGATTTACGCTTTCAGAGCTTCAGTGAATTTTCATTAAAATGAGTTGAGTTACACCTACTTCAGAAGTTTGTTCTGAAGATGAAATACAAAAACACATATATGACTTTTCACCTGGTACGCATTATTTGTATTCAAAACGTTGCCAGTCATACTGTTTGAATAAGTATAGTTTTCAAGATTAAAGTGCCATAAATGCTTTATACCTAGAGCCTAATGGCCATGGTTTTATTTTATGATTCTAAATTCACTTTAAAATTCTAGGATTTGGGGGAGAGATCACAGCACTGGCAAAATTCAGATCGTATTCATGTCTGAATGTTCCCTGTGGTACTCTGCATAAGCACCATACAGATAGTAGATCCTGCATAAATATCTGCTGCATTTTAATCAAGTGCAACGCCATCTATCATTTCAATGGATTATGCATGGAGAAGGCATACAAACTGGGATAAATTTGTACTACCCATATGAGATACCTTGCAGTCATTAAAATACGTCTTCATTCGCTTCTCTATTTTTATCTTTTTCAGTCCTAGAAACAGACCCTAAGAAGATGTGTCTATTTGAGGACTTTGGTGATTCGAGCTTACGTGCAGATGCTGTACTGTACTGCTGACTGGTGAACCACAAATGCATTTGTTTTAAGATAAGGAAGCTTTAGCATTTGGGATGTTTGACCTGCAGTTGAAGGGGGAAAAAAAAATCAGTATCTTTGTCATTTAGAGATTTAAATACATAAATCAACTATATGGCATTGCTTTTTTTTTTTTTTTTTTTTTTTTTTTTTAACCGCTTCTATATGGTAGGATAATAATGCAAACACCAGAACCCAGTAGTACATATTTTATAAGTCATAAATACATTTTCAATATGTTATGATATATAGGCAAACAACATACTTTCTATATTAAGAGGACGCAGAGTGTACAGATTAAAAGAAACACTGATCCAATCACAGCTGGTTGGAGCACATCCAGAGCACGTTCTCCCATTTAAGAGAACAGTTGATAAATTAGAGTTCATCCACAGAGGTGTGACCAGGATGTTGAAATGCAACAGCTGGATAAAAGGTCTGGGAAGGTAATGGGATATTGAATGCTAGAAAGAGAACACTTAAGGAAATATGATAGTTTTCTTGAACTGTCTGAAGATCAATTGAGTATAATAGAAAAAAATCTTGCTGTTTATAGTGCAAAAATAAACCCAAATAAGAAATTATTGGAGGAGTTATTTTTTGATCCTGTATAAGAATTAACTTCTAATGCCTAGAATTATTGAAAATGGGGTGAGCTACTTTGTTGGGTCTTCATATCTCTGAAGATATATCAACAGAGGTCCATCTGTTTGGGATGATGGAAAAGGAATTCCTAAATATGCTGAGAGCTTGGACTAGGTCTGATCTCACTGGGCAACTTGCCATTCTATGCTGCTAGTTTGCAATTTCTACTGTAGAGAACAAAAATAGTAATTTGCTTTAAATCCACCTGCTCCCTCCTCTGTGATTTTAGTGGTAAAGCTTATGTAGGACAGAGCAACACATTTCGTTAAGAGAAAAATCCTTGCACAGACAGTGTAGGAGAGTGTAGTGTAGCAGGGAAGAGTACGTGTATATTTCTAGCACGGGATCTTCTCGTGGTAAAACATTCAGCCTTTCTACTTGTTGGTTCTGTGTGACCAGAGTGAATTCTGTCTCTTTGTCTCAAGTCTCCATCTGGAAAATGGAGATGATACAACACAACAGTAACTACCTACCTAATAGGGCTGTTGTAAGGATTTGTCTAAGAACCGAGAAGAGTGCTTGACATTTTGTAAAAGTTTAGTAAAGATGAGCCGCTATCATTTTTCTTGGTATTGTTGTCATTGTGTCAAACAATCTCCAAGATTTTGTAACTGCCCAGAGCAAGGTTCTATGACTACCATATCATTGCAACGAATTAGTATAATCTGGATTTTTTAAATTTTGAAAACAAAAGTATGTGCTGCTTTATTTTGAGAGATGCAGATAATATAAATATACAGTAGGCATCAAAAAATAAGGGGACCCCATAATTGAACCTTATATAATCAAATCCAACATTGATTATATGTTGATTATAAATGTATGGAACTTTAGAATGTCTAAAGTACTCATCATCATCATCATTTAAGCTCCCCTAATCATATTATTTTCTATTGTGTAGATGGGAGAAATTGTGACTCACAGAGGTTAACTTGTTCAAGGTCACACTGTTACCTTATTGATTTGGAGATGCATCCAGATTTATTATTATCTTTTTAAACACTCCTCCTAAAGACACACACTCTCCCTTTCCATTTTTGTCTCTCACACACATATACACAATACACAACTCCCCCGAGTGTGCATCATGTTACAATAAAGCAAAGGGTACATGTTTATGCTGTGACCTATCCACTGTCCATTCTCAGCTCAGACATTTACCGTATGATTAGGGCAAATTTACTCTGGATTTTAAATTATTTTATGTATAACGTGGAGTTAAATACCTAAGGGTTTTTATATGCAAAACCCACACTACATATTCTATATCAGGCAACTAGAACTTATTTAAACATTGTCTCTTTTCTTCCCCTAATCATTCTGTGGATTCAGTAAGTTTAGAATAGGTTTTGTTAATTTGATTTTTAATTTTTTAATTAATTAATTAAAAATTTAAGAATGTATTTATTTATTTATTTATTTATTTGTTGTTGCAGTTTGGCCAGGGCAAGGTTTAAACTCGCCACCCTCGGTATATGGGGCAGGTGCCCTACTCACGAAGCCACAGGAGCTACCTGTTAATTTGATTTTTAAATGCTTGTATAGAAAAGAAAACACTACTATTTTTGAAATATGACAATATTAAATTTTCCTCAATAATAAGAGAAAAACAACATAAAACATTTTTTTGCCCCTTGGACTCGCAAAGACCCCAAAGTTTGATAATATACTTGAGAGGGGTTTAGGAAAACAAGCTATCTCACGCATTGGCAGTAAAATGTATAAAATCTATAGGGCCAATTGTGCAAAACCTGTTAAAATTATAAATGGCAGAGTAATTTCACCTCTAGAGATTTATACAACAGTTGTACTGGTACACATGAGCTATAGCTGAGCACATGGTTTTCAGTGCAACAATGTTCACAGTTAAACAAATATATTGAAAATACCCTCATGTTCATGCATAGGGATTGCTAATAGATGTAGGAAGGATAATAATGATGGAAATCACAGTTAACATTTGTAGCTAAGTACAAAGCACTCTGCAATGTGGCCTTGTATATATTAACTCTTTCAATTCTCAACACATACAGCCTTATATAAAGTAGGAATATTATTATTAATACATTAAGTTTAAAGATGAAACATTGAAGCATCAAGTGATTATATAACTCGCTCAAAGTTACAAAGATGGTAGGTGGTGAAATCAGAATTTGAACCTTACAGCAGTAGAGTCAGTGTAAGATGTCTATGCTGACTGAGAACAAATCTGAACACACCCATTCAATGGGAAACAATTAACCAAATATATATCAACGTTTGTAAGATAAACGTAAATTATGTATAAGGAGAAACTTTTTATCCATCATCATGGAATTAATTTCAAATTAAATTAAAACATACCATGATGTGCTTTTATAATGTATACAGGATGCTACTATTTGTGTAAAATGAAGAAAAAGAAGTATATATACCTATATATGGATATATATGATTGTGCGTGTGCATACATACGGGTAAATATATCTATTAAAACATAGTAGTATATGAATGGGGAAAATAAGGGTTATTAACTCCAAAATACAAAGTAGTTAACCACCTAAATATTATTTGTTCTTTACTTTTATCAGATGAAATGACTCTAATAGAAAAATAACAAGCATTGCTACCTGGAATATCTGAGTGAAGTGAAATATCTGTGATTCCAGCACTTGGAAAATGTCTCTGGTAAGCAATCTGAGAATGGGTTTTATAAAGAGTGCCTTTAAAATATAGTCAGAAATTCAGAGGGGTTCTGGACGGGTGACGCTGAGGAAAATCAGGAGGAGAACTTGTAAAGGTTAGCCAGTACTGCTCACAACAGATGTTTCACATTAAAAATATTTGTTTCTTAAGAATAAAACCAAAACCAAACTATAGAATATGGACGTGAAAAGAGCTGAAATGATGTCTAAGTTTGAACATTTCACAGCAGTATGGCTTTGAACAAATTATTAACTTCGGTGAGCATTAACATCTTCGTCTCTACTGCGCAAATTTGATCAATTTTCCTACTTGACATTCCTGTGAAATAGTCTTTAACAAATTTTAGAGGCTATACCTATGTACATTGGTATTATTTGATTAATTTTTTAGTTCTAAAAATTCCCTGGCTTAAATGACAATAGAAATCTGATGCCCATCCCATCACACAACTTCGATGAAGTATTCAAGACTTCGCATTTAATGGGGACCTTCTCTAACATGCAGAACTTATGGCTTTCAAGTAAATACATTACACAGTATGTTAGACATACCTTCATTTCATTTTTTTTTTCAGTAGGTAAATCATTAGAATAAAACTGCTTTGCCAGAATCTGCACATTTCATCACACAGTTACTATCAGTATGTCAAACGATGACCTCCTTAGCTCAAAAGAAGCAGGAGGAGAAAAAGAAAACAATGGCCACAGTTTAGAAATAAACCTGAGCATTTTTCATAAGGTATATGAGAAAGTTTGTGATTTTTTTCTACTGAGTTCCCCAATTCCCATAAACTAGAGGTACTCTTTACAAAGCAAGTACAAACTGTTTTTTTACTATTTTCTAAGAAAACAAAGTTTCTGCCATACAAAGGCAGACAGACCCTCAGGACATTTCAGAATTCCTGCTAGGAGTTCAAAGTGGGCCTCGGAAGCTGTCCTATCAATCACAACATAAAACACACACTTTCTCACACTCACACAGGGGTGCAAATATTTATGCAGCTTTGGACCCTTATTTTCTTCATGCACTTCCACATCAGAGCAGCGATCGTATACTTTTTGTGGGGGAGGGGAGGACACCTTCCTACAGCCTGTGAACTTTAACATATTGCATTGAATTTGGTACTATTACTTTATTTTATATGATATTTTTGAAAAATTTTAACTTTCTGTTGCTTTTCTTCTCAATCATAACTGAACATCTCTCCCACACAGACCAGCTGTTTTGCTATTTTAAAAAAGGCAAGTAATTTAACATCATAAATACCAAATTGCATCTCAAAGTCAGAGTCAAAAGCTTTTGTGTCTCATTAATTTTCAGGCTCCTCATCAATATTTCTCTTTGAGCTACCATTTAGATCCTGGTATGTGGAAACGCGCGGGGCATGTGTTATCCATTACAAGAGAAGGCTATCTCTGGCTACGAACAACGAACAGAAAACACTTTCAGTTAAATGCAGAGTACTTCATGTAGCTGTGTGGAACTGCCAACAGCAAAGATTTTCCTAATTCAAAGCTCCGTAAGCTTTTTGGTCCATTTAACAAAAACTTCTCTCACAGAGGGGTGAGAAGGCACACATCTCTGTGAGTTATTCCATTCCATAACTGCTGAGACATAAAAATATGAATCTTTACCTCAACCCCAGATCAAACCCATTGAGGCCACTCACATAATTCTTAGAAGCAATAGTTTTAATTTTAAAACATCAGGAATTTCTTAGAAAATTACTAAAAGTAAATTGTAAAGAAAGCCTGCGTCATCGTCTGATCTTTGGTAGTCTTGCTTTCAACGACAAGTAAGTAGTAGTTTGACAATGTGAACAATCTTTCATCACTTCAGAAGCTACAGCTTAATTTCTGAAAGTAATTATGTATCGCAAAGTTGCCTTATTGTTGATTCCATTTATTTCCTCAGTTGTCAAAGCATTTTAGATGTTTTAACTCTGGAAACCACTTATTTTATCACGGAGTGTGAGGTTGCTGGGCGCTATGGCTCCAAGGTACTGTAGCCTGGGGCAACAGAATGAGACTTTGTCTCAAAACCAAACAAACAAAAAAAAAGTGATCTGGAGAAGATATGCTGTAGAACATCTGTAAGTTGAGCATCCAAGGGACTGTAACAAACTGGCCAACATATGGAGGTGGTCAGCATAAAGAACTATGTACTGACATGTACATGGGGTACATGTCCATGTAGGGAGGTGGTCAGCTGTGGAAGTTCTCCTACATAATCTGCCAAGGTCAAATCGCAAATAAAGGCAGGAAAGCTGGGGATCAGCCTTTCAGTCATATCCCTCCATCCGTATTCATACATTCCACCTTTTTAGACAGCATGTTTTCTGTTCTGTTTTATTTGGTTACAATTGTTTTAAAATATAGTCAGTGATCCTTTGACACTCTTCCCTGGTTGTGTCAGTGAGGTGTTTGCCCTCTTTCTTGAATTTGCATGGGGTTGTGAGTGCTTTGCCCAACGGAATATTATGGAAGTGATGCTCTGCCACTTCTGAGGTGAGGTTGTAACAGCTTCTTGGGCTTTTGCTTTGTTTTCTGGTGATATATTCCTTTGGAGCTTGAGCTGCCATGAAGGAAGCTACCTGCAACCACCATGCTTTGAGAAAGCCCAAGATACCTACATAAGTCATGTGTGGGAAGTCTGAGCTGAGCTCAGCCTTTGAGTTATCACACTCCAAACATCAGACATGTAAGTAAAGAAACCCCAGCCATTCAATTCACCCACACTCAACCAAGTTTGCCTGGTGGAGACCAGAGCTAGTGTGGGGCAAAGGCAAGCCATCTCTATAACACCATGTCCAAATTCCTCACCTGCAAAATGGGCAAGAATATTAAAATAATGGTTTAAAATGCTAATTTTGATGTAGTTCATTATTGCAGTTAGCAATGGATTATTAGATCATTAGGTCTTAGTTTTTCCCAGATGAAGTTGAATATTTGGCTAGTCTAATGAGTCCACTACCACCAGTCAAATGTCATGCTGACCTAGTCCTTTGTTTTTCTTAATTATTTGGGACCTATAGTTAGTCTCTCTTTTAATATACTATTCTTTGGCGCCCAGAATAAAGTTGCTTTGAGCAATTACTTTTTTGGGTCAAACTTCTTTAAAACAGTGTTTCTGGTATAATCATGTGAGTTACTTAAAATAAATAAGAATCAAAAATTAAATAACAAGGCAAACAAGGAATTTCACTACTTTAAAAATAAAGTAATCAAGTTTGGCAATACACTTTAAATTTTATTAATAAAATTTCAAAAATGAAAGAGAAAAGACTATCCAGGCAAAAATATTCTTCATAGTTACATAATAAATTTTCAGCAGATTAAAGCCATAATAGACATTTTTAGGGTTACATTATATTTAGTTAATGAGAACTGAAGAAATGTTAATGTGTATAATAATCATTAGGGAAGCACATATATCATATTATTAAATTTTCTAATATCTTATTTTATATATCTGACATTCAAGAAAATTTAATCATCTTTCTGGACCAAGTAAAATTCTGTTGTCATTGTAGCTGTTATTAGGTAATTCAACAAGCATATTTCTCTACATGGCCTAGTGTCAAGCGTGGCTCTGCGCAAAGTGAGTGTAAATGTAAAGGAACAGCAAAGAGAAACTGTGTGTTTCTATTCGGGGGGAATTCACAAAATTATAAATCTCTTTTTATATCACACTGTAAAGACAGAAAAGCCTGGTAGCTCTGTCAACAAATGGAGAAGGCGAGAGGAAGTGAAGTTTGCTCTTTTAAAGAAGAGCAGCCTAGGCATAGGAAAGGAACATAGAGCTGAGAAGGCAGGACCACCAGTGTCTTTGAGACTTCTGGGTCTCAAAGCTCCTTTGCTTCTAAGGTTTGGCAAAAGCAGTGGTGAGGGGAACAAAACTGGATATTCCAGTAGCATTATAGTTGGTAAGAACCTATTCTTTTTGTCCACGAACTCTAGGTACTGAAATACCTAAAGTTTATTTTCTTCTAGCTCAGTTAGAGCTAAGCTTCTTGGTCCCTGGAAGTTTCTTCTTGTCATTCACATGACCACTCCATAGTGAATGTAAAACATGCTCGGATGACACGACGAAGCTCTCTCTTGCAAAGATTTGAATTATGAAATTATATTTTTAACATTTCAGAAATTTGTTGAAGATTTTATCTCTACCTCTTTTAAATCTCACATTTATGCCCCAAAATAAACTAAAATAAGACCTGATGAACTTAATGTACTGGATTGCATTCACTCAGACCCACAGGCCTCAATCTGTGCATCCAGTATCTAGGCTACCAAGATAAATCTGGCTGAGTAATTTACAAATTTTTCTTTCCTTTATCCTGTTTCACGAAGACATAGGATTGATGATCAGTTTTATGTCTCCTAGTGGTTTATCTAATGAATATTCAAAATGTAAAAGTACACACACAGTGAATGATGAACATATTAATGCCTTACTTCCACCAATATGGCTTAATTTAAAAAGATGCAGTTTTGATTTTGCAACTGTCAGAAAATGTACCCCCCAAATAAACACTTTGTTGTTGTTTTAATGAAATGTACTTATTCAACCTAAACTATATTCATGCTAATGGACTTCTTATTTACAAAAGATAATTCCAATATAATATGTGTCTATTAGGAGAAAACCCATTATTGCATTTTTTTCAAATTACCTCTCATTTTTGATATACTTTGAACATCCTGACACTGTGATATCAGTAAAAAGATGCCGCAAAACCATGTGCTTTCCATACAAAAGCAATTATATAATGAATGATTCCTCCTTGGGTTTCTTCTACGTGTGGCATTATGTGGACCTTGCAGTGACCATAAAACATGCTCAGATGACACAACAAAGCTCTTGTAAAGATTTGAATTATGAAATATTTTTAACATTCAATTTTTTTTTCAATATTTAATTTTAGGATTAAATGTTTAGACATCAAATACTTGAGGCTTTTCTAATTATGAATTTATTCTTTTTATAGAACATACTTCTCTCTAGACCTCACAAATCTATAGGTGGAAAGGAAGTGTCACTGACATTGGTGTCATTAAGGACAGTTCATGGGTCCCTTTCTATCTCCAAAGCGACTTTGGTCTGGTGGGTCCATCACCACCTCCCTGCAGTCCCCTGTTTCCATGGTGGGAAGGCAGCTCCCGGCAAAGCCACCCTTAACCCTCAGGCTATCAGACTTGACCTTGGTCAGATGGGAGGTGACATGGACCATTCCTCAACCCTGGGTCCTTTTTCAGTCCTCCTGGTTTATTTACTGGAGTGAAGAAGCTTCAGAGCAATTTCTTCAATGCGCAGTGAGGGCAAGAAAAAAGAAGGGGACAAATACCGTGAAATCTTCTCCTTGATTTTTACTCCCATTAGTTTCTCCCAGTCTTGTCCACAAAATACCTCCCCATCTCCTTCTGTCCAAAGAGGCGACCGTCTAGGTACAGTTTGTCAGCATGGCTGTGTCGCCGGCCGCACGGAAGAAACTGCCAGTTCGGTTCCCAGACCGATGAATGTTCAGGCCGCAGGAGGTCGGCCTCCCGGGGGTAAGAGCCCCCAGGAACCTCTGGGGTGGCCGCAGGAGGTCGGGCTCCCAGCGTTTCCCTTAATAACCGGTGACGGTGCCCATAAGCCTGGTCATGGGTCTACTACACAATTATCCCTGAACAAACAGGTTTGAATTGGGCAGGTCCACTCGTATGAGGATTTTCTTCCTTCTTTGCCACCTGAGAAAGACAGCTTCCCCCTTCTCAGCCTCCTCCTCAGAGAAACCATGAGGATGGAGACCTTTAGGATAATCCACATTCACTTAAGGGATAGTAAATATAGTTTCCCTTCCTTATGATTTTCTTAACAACACTATTATTTTTCTAGTTTACTTTATTGTAAGAATACAGTATATAATAATCATAACATCCAAAATATGTGTCCATCGACTGTTTTCAGTAAGGCTTGCTGTCAAAGCCAGGCTACTAGCAGTTAATTAGGGGGGAGTCAAAAGTTATACTCAAATTTTTTACTGTATGTAGGGATGATGTCTGTACCCCCTGCATTGCTCAAAAGTCAACTCTATGTTGATTTAATTTCCAGTTACTACTGCAACAAATTATTTTTTTCAGATATTTGTACACTCATGTTGATAACAGCATTATTCATAGTAGCCCAAAAGGAGGGGGAAAAACCAAGAGTCCCTTGACAGATGAATGAATAAACAAAATATATATACAAAATGGAATATTAGCCTTAAAATGGAAAGAAATTCTGATATATGCTAGAATGTGAATGAACCTTGAAAACTTAGTCTGTTCAGGCTGCTGTAACAAAATACCATAGACTAACTCATAAACAACAGAATTTTTTTTTCTCACAGCTCTGGAGTCTGGGAAGTTCAAGATCAAGGCATCAGCATATTCCATGCCTGGTGAGGGCCTATTTTCTGGTTTTGATAGACTGTCATCCTCTTGCAGGGTCCTCATATAGTAGAAGGGGGCTACTGTAACAAATAAGTAGCTGAAGGCAATGCATATACAAAGGGTGCCAAAAAAATGTATACACATTTTAAGAAAGGAAAAAACTGTATTAAGTTGTCGTACTCAAATCATATTTGACTTCTGCAGTTACAAGAAAAAACACAATTTTTTTTTTTCTTAAAATGTATACATATTTTTTCAACAGCCTCTGTATGTTATCTCCCAGATCTGTAGGTGAGAATTCCAGCTTGTGTATTCCTGTGCTAAAAATGCTGAAGTCACAGTGTGGGTGGGGATACCCTCTTTTCCGCAGGCTCTAGGGGAGAATGCACTGCCTTGCCCATTCGGATTGTGGAGGAACGTAGTTCTTGTGGTTGTAGAACTGAGGTTCCCATTTCCCTGCTGGCTGTCAGTCTAACTCTATACCTTTTCTTTGCTTTTAGAGATCCCCCATGTGCTTTGGCTCAGGGGACCCTCCATCTTCAAAGCCACAGTGGCACTTGGAATCTTTTTCATGCTTCGCAGCTCCCCTTTCTCTTCTTCCACTGTTGCATCACTCTGACCACCCCTTCTTCCTTCCTCTTCCCTTCTAAGGCTTCATGCAGCTAGATTGGATCCATCTACATAACACAGGATTATCTTCCCATCTCAAGGTCCTTAAACTTAATCACATTTGCAAAGGCCCTATCCCCATGTGAGGTGAGACACAGGTTCTGGGGATTATAATGTTAACACCTTGGCAAAGGCCATGATGTAGCCTATCGCATATATATCAATCATTATAAAGAAATTCCTGAGAAGGTTACTAGCCACCAGTTCTGCAAACAGATCCACAATTTCAGTTTGGAATTTGTTGCTGGGATTATAATTTTGAAATAATAAAATCAGAACATGGGGAATGTAGGTAGGGAGAAAAAGCAGAATGTACGTATATAGAGATTTTGTTCTAAGACGCAGCATGGCTGCATAGTTTTCAGAGAGTAATGGGAGTTGGCAGATTAAATCACAACACCTAGAAAAGGAAGGCTTACACTGAAAATTCTGACAGGCTTCTAACAACAGGACTGCAGCCATGGCAGACGCTACTATAATAAGAGCATATATACCTTTCTATCTATGTAATGTCATTTTGCAGAGTTTTAAGCAGAAAGAAGATGAGATATCCTTAGAATATAAATCATGTCAAAAGTAAGAGTTAAACTCCAAAATAAATTCAGTAAAACTTAAAGTGAGTTTTCTAAGCCTAGCACATACAGTCGCAAATTAGGACCATATTGTACATATGCTGTATGATGATAATTTTCTGCCAAACAAGAAAATGTCTTCTTTAAATAGACAGTTATATTTTCAGGTTATTGAGCTGAAAGTAAAGAATATTGTATAATATCATTTCAATCAAGAATACATAAGTGACCACTGTTATATCTTTTTTTTTTTTTTTTTGCAATGCATTTGGAACTCTAAATATATATTGTGTGGCTGTACTGATGGTAGCTATATAGAGGATGAAGATGTTTATTTCTTTATAAATAAATGTCACTAATATCTAAAGGTATGCCATTTCAGAAGCTAAAAATCTTCCTTAAACAGTTAAGTCATGTTATGTTGAAGATGTACTAAATGATATTTTGGAAGGTATATATATGTTCCACTAGCTGGCTTTTTATTAAAAAGAAAAAATCTGGGCTCTCAACTTTAATCATCAGTGTAAAAAGTAAGAGGAAGAAAGTGCAAGAGTGGTTTAAGAAACTAAACAACAAGAGAATAAGGTGTGCGTATGCCTAGGAAATAAAGTGTATTCTGGAAGTGCTGCCTTAACATACTGAAGCAATTCATGTCAATGGACATGGATGAAAAATGAACAAGCATATTGTAATATTGCAGAACATTCCTTCATTCTCCAAGTAATAGGTGCATTTTTCTACTGTTTGCTATCCAATGAAGATAATGATAATATGGGTTCAGAGCACTGTGTGAAGATCGGATCAGATAATTTAGGCAAAACCATCCGCACGGTGCCAGGTATACATATGAGCCCTTAAGATATTCCATATATACAAACAAATACTTGATACATTTTCAGTGATTACGGTAATTAACATATCTAAGCAATAAAGCAACCATTTAGTGATTACTAGAAAGTCTTGTGTTCAGTGTATCACCAGAAAACATTAACCTATTTTTTCTTTGCTGGCATATTTTGTGCTAGATACAACATATGGATGATAGGTTGATTTTAGTGTTTGCGTAAGTAATTTAATGTTATATAAAGTATGCTTATTTGGGGGGGGACGAAGAGAAAAATTTCATTCTAAGGAAAAAGAAAATGCATTAATGTGCACAGCTGTGATTTAATAATAATAATAAAAGTATGCTTCTCCCAAGGTCTCTCTCTGCTAAATCAATGGCAGCTCTATTCCTTCAGTTGTTAAAGCCCATAACTTAGAAGTCATTCTTGCCTCTTCCCTTTCTTTCATGTTCCACAAATTATCAGCACATGTTTTTAGCTTTATCTTTGAAATGCAGCTGGAATCAACCCACTCTGAATCTCCTCCATTGCCGCCACTTTGGTCTAAGCCATCATGCCTGTGACTGGAGGATTGCAGAGTCCCCTAGCTGGTCTGTCTACCTGAATCTGCCTTTGTCCCCATTCAGTCTGTTCTTGAGGTAACAATCATAGTGACCCTGTTAAAACATAAGTCAGATCATTACAGTTCTGTGCTGAAAGAGCTCTTGTGGATCACGGCCAGCCGCACTCCAAGAGGCATAGACCTTAGTTACAATGTTGTAAAAGTCTGTAACAATTGCCCCTTCCCAATCTCCTACTCCTTTCCTACTTTCCTGATCCTGACAGGCTTTGAACATACAAATTCATTCATGTGGTAGGGCTTTTGCATTTGTTGTTGTCTTACCCTGAGATCCTTTTGCCCCAGATACCACATTGGTTTGTTCCTAACTCAACTTCAGTTCCCTGAACAAATAAATACACTATCTAAAATTAAAGCACTACCTACCAGTCACCATCCTTCTCATCTCCTCCAGGCCCTATTTCTTCCTTTAGCATTTATTATCATCTAATATTCTATACATTTTATGTGCTTACCTTATTCATATTCTCTTTTTGTGAAATCAAGGTTTTGTTTGTTTGGGGGTTTCTTTGGTTTGTTTTGTCTTTTGAGATAGGGTCTCCCCACTTTGTCACCCTGGGTCGAGTGCCATGTGTCACAGCTCACAGCAACCTCAAACCCTTGGGCTCAAGCCATCCTGCCTCAGTTTTTCATTTTTGTGGTAGAGACAGGGTCTCACTCTTGTTCAGGCTGGTGTCAACCTGTGAGCTCAAGCAATCCACCCATCTTGGCCTCCCAGAGTGCCAGGATTACAGGCGTGAGCCACCATACCCAGCCCAAAGTCAAGGGTTTTTGTATGTTGTGTTCACTGCTTGGAAGCTAGAAAGTTCTTGGCAAATTAATGTATCTGGAATCAAACCAGTGATCAAATCATCAAATCATCAAATAATTAGTCAATCAAATTTTCTTCTTAAAGTTATTTTTGCAATAGTTATTCACTTCAGTATTCATCTGAAGTCTGAAGATCTTATAAGGGATTAATTGTCTAGCAAATCCTAGACAACATCAGAGGGTGAGACTCACAGGTGGAGAAAGATGTTATTGCACAGGAAAGATAAACTTCATATATTTCATTGCTGTATTTACTGCATCACTCAATCACCTAGAACAGGGGTCTCTAGACTTTAGTCTTACAATTTTATCAGTAAAAACGCTTTCAGAGTATACACACACACACACCCTCTCCTCTGTATATTATATATTTGCTCATATGCATGCCCTCTGATAATAATGTTATGTATTTATTATAACAAACCATTTAAAATGATAAGAAATAAAATAAACACTTTTAAACATACTTAATTTAATTATTATTGATATGAAATTTCCTTTCTACTCTCAACAGTATATTACTGTTTTTTAGAAAGAGCAGTGTAATCAAATATGCTTTCCTATTTTTTTAAATCTTAGAAATATTATTTCTTAGAAATATTCTAAGTAATACTTAGAAATATTATCAATTTCTGACATTTGAAGGTCTGTTTTTAGTCTAGCTTGTTTTAACACTTAGAATTAATGATTTTCACAGCTGAAAGGAGACAACACACATGCAAAAAATACATAGGTCTTGTTAGAAGAATTATATAAAAGGCTAAAGACCCTATGTTAAGATGCTCATTTTTCAATCCTCTCACCAGTTATTTAACATTCTGGATAAAATCTGACTGATCAATTTCCTGATGCTATTTGATTTTACTTGAAAATTACTAGGCGAGTGTAACATTTTAACGTATTCAAGAAAAGGTTCAAAGCCCACTAAAACTTTGTGTTCAGAAGACTTTAAAAATAGGTTAGATAATTCTATTTTCTAGTTCCAATATGCTGAAAATAGTAGTTGCAGTTAATAAACCAATACTAATTAACACTACAAAATCATACAATGATAGAAAATTTCTAAATAACTGCTTTCAAATGATTTCTGTATAATAAAAAGTGCTTTTGCAAGACAGTTTTCTTACTTGCTGATGACATTTTGGTCAGGGTTGATGTTGTCATTACTTTTACCTCAATTTGAGATTTGGAAGATGCAGGCAGAATGAGGACCAAAGACCCCATTCTTGGCAACACCCCCAGAAAAAGGGGAAAATAAAAAAGTAAGCTGAGTGAATGAGGCAGAGCAAAGGACGGTCAGCTAGTTTACCTTTAAACAAGCCACTGCTAACTTTCTCATCTGAGCAAGTTTCCTCCTTTTCCTAGAGCTCTGGCCTATTGGGGATACAGCTTACAAACATCCCTGCTGGGTCTGTGAACACTCTAAAGGAATAATGGCCACAGAAGATGCCGTGGCAAGGCCTGGAAAGATACATTAACTCAGCCATTTTCTGCCTTGTAAACAGTCAAAGCAAATACCCATTGTAGAGATGAGTATTTGGCTGGGGCAGAGATCAAGGGAACAGCTCAAACCCAGAGATTTGGTTAGGAGGGCTTACATCCCTTATCTCAGAGGAAGACCCTCTGTGGTGGTAAGAGGAAATTTCCTCTCTCCCACCAATTCTTCAGAGGAGATTGATGCCAATCGTGTTTTACTCCACATTGAACTAGCAGGTATTAACACCCCCCTAGGAATCTGTGTGTGTGCCCCCACATAAGGCTTAGGTTCCAGATTTCTCAAGGCTGCTCAGATTCTTAAGGTTAATGATTATAGAAACAATAGGAGCTCATATGCTTACTCAGAGAAACAGCTGGTATCTTTGTTCCCTCCCTCAGCTTACCCTCTGGGCAAATAGCCTTCAATAAAACCTGAGTGGAACAGATACTCCAAGTCATCCCCAGAAGCCCACAAAAAAGCAGTACTCCCCTGAGTTCCTACCTTTTAAAATTCTATTGTGTGTCTTCTCTCTTTTTTCAGTTGGTCTCCTCAGATCCACAGGTCTTACGGGACCCTGCCCCTGGGGCAGGACCCTGGCAAGGAAATGCTTTTATGAAGAGTGGTGTGATAAGCACCTGTATTTTCTTGCTTTTTGTTTATCTTTGCATTATTAATACATATTACTACAAGTGTTTTGAAGGGATATATTAACTCAAGTATTTATTTGCTGAAGTCTAATTAAGTTAAAAATCTAGGCGATATAATTCCAAAGTCAATTTGGTTAGGCAAAAATGTGATATTTCATAAGTCAAAATTAATGAATATGTGAGGTCTCCACTATAAATCTTCCCACTTGATAAGTGCTAATAATTCCCTAAAAATATGTTAAACATTGTACCCCACTAAGTGAGTAGGCCAGTGTCAATCCAAATATTGAACTTTTTAAAGCCTTTATTTGTTCTTATTTTTTAAATTAAATAAAATATATGTATGGAATCCCTGCTCTTCCCCTACATACTTTCCTATGGTTCACATATTTCCTGGGTTATTGGAGATTGCTGACTTAGGATGTCTTTTTTGCCTTATATTTTGACATATATGCTTCATAATAATGGAATCTTAACCCAAATTCATAAAAAAAACAGAAAATCATCATATATTATTTAAGGAAGAAAAAGTTAGCAAATCTTGATACAACACAGGCACTTTTATTACTGTACCACCATAAAGGTGCATGTAAGTTTGAGGTCTTACATATAAATGTGTAATAATAATGATGACAGTGTTAAATATGTATCTAAATTTAAGCATCTGAAATTGAAAATATTATCTTACCATATTACTTTATTCAACACAAAATATATAGAAGGAAAAATACTAAGATGTTTTAGAAGCGAACTTTCATCTTATCTCCAATTTAAATACTTTCTACATTTGGATCATCATAATTCTCCCATTTATTTTACCTTTGACTAGATGACCATTTTATAATGGCCAGGATTTCTTCATTATAATCACTTTTCAGAAAGAACAGAATTATATTAGGCATTTAATGAATGTTACTGAAAAATGAGAAAAATCATTATTTTAACATGGAGCCTGCTGCCATTTTATATTAGAGAGGTAGTTCATTCACTTTGAATTTAAAATTTCCCCTCAGAATTTTAACAACTAAATACACCTTAGCTAGTTTTCAGGAAAGGCTTTATAACTTGCACAAGTATGTTGAATGTATATCCAACTTTTAAAGCCAAGATTTATGCATTTCCATCGAATACAGTACAGACTATGGGACAGTTATTATGCCTAGGGCAACATGTAGAGGGTGATCACCACAAGGTGAATAAAATACTAGTCCTTCCATCAAGAACTGTAATGTCTAGATGAGGATAAACGCTGCACAGATGAATCTTTTTTACTGGACAATGTTTCGATTGAATGTTATTATTAGGTTGCTGATAATATATGGCATACTTACATTTCTGAGATATTAAGAGTTAATCGTGATGCTATCTGTGCTAATAGCAAAACTGGTCTTAATGTCATCTGGTTTAAGTTTTCATTCCTTACTCACATTTTCTGTACTTACATGAAAATATGTCATGACCCCTGGGGCAAAGAAAGTTTTTGTATATGAAATAAACAGTCTATAAATTTTGGTGAATTTTGCTGATGTAAGATAAGAGATTTTTGACTTTGAGATGATGCTGGTTGGCTTTCAAGTGATCAATATCTCCTCCTTTTTATACCTCTGAGGAACAGAGGGAGAAAGAAGTCAGCTGGAATACAAATTAGCTACTAGGCCATGTTTACTTTTCTCAAGGGGCTTTGAGAAACATTCTCTGAAACTTCAGAAGACCCATTTATTTCTGAGCTTGAGGACTATTCCTTCAAGTTAGGGAAGCTGCATCGACCCAAGTCTATAAATAGGAAGACGTCATTGTTCATGAATGACAGTCTAGAACAGATTACATCCTGGGCTTCCTAGAAATTCTGACATTTGTTTAATTTTTTTTTTTTCATTTTTCTATTTTAGAAGTATTCAAAAAAGTCTCAACTAGATCTTTTAGAGATCATATTTCAAAGGAGGAATAATTTCTTCTTTTAGTAACAGTAGATTATTTCAAAAGAGAAAAGATTTGCATTTACACACAACATGGTAATATGTTGAAATGAGTTTACATGCTACATGGTAACAGATGATTTCCACCGAAAGCACTGTGGGAACATTTACAGGAGAAAGAGCTTCTGCAGAGAGGGATGTGTAGCTCTCCGATGGGCTCATTGAGATAATTTGTTGATACTCATTTCACTGACTGAAAGTGAAGTGAAGGCTGAATTCAATCTCAGTGAGAGGAGATAATCACTAAAAGGAATTTAAAGATTGACCAAGTGATTTGCTGTTCATGTGTGCTTACATAATCAATACAACTACAAACCTAATAGGCATGGGCTGATTATAGAAACCAGACATTGGAACTTGTATATGGAAAGTAGGAACCAATTGGTTTGAGATTCTAAAAATACACATTTCGTATTAAAAACACATTCCTTGTATTTACCTATATTCTAAGAGCATAATTATACTGCTTAGTTTCTTGCTCCAAAATTGATTTTTCAAAACCAAAACTTTAATAAATATTTAGACATAATATGTGTTTTTGATAATTACAACCCCTTTCAAGTATTCTCAGTAACATATTTTCTTTTTATTTTTTAATTTTTTTAAATTTACTTATTATTAATATTAAATCATAGCTGTGTACATTAATGCAATCATGGGGCACCATACACATTTGAATACTTCTCAAATAGAAAAATGAAAAAATATTAAACAAATGACAGAACATTGTTTTCTTTTTTTTAAAAAATTTTTATTATTAAATCATAGCTATGCACATTAATGCAATCATGGGGCACCATATACTGGTTTTATATATCATTTGACATATTTTCATCACACTGGTTATCACACATAGCCTTCCTATGCATTTTCTTAGATATTGTGTTAAGACATTTATATTCTACATTTACTAAGTTTCACATGTACCCTGGTAAGATGCACCGTGGGTGTAATCCCACCAATCACCCTCCCTCCACCCATCCTCCCCCCTCCCCTTCCCTCCCTCTCCCCCCTTCCCCATATTCTTAGGTTATAATTGGGTTATAGCTTTCATACAAAAGCTATAAATTAGTTTCATAACAGGGCTGAGTATACTGGATACTTCTTCTTCCATTCTTGAGATACTTTACTAAGAAGAATATGTTCCAGCTCCATCCATGTAAACATGAAAGAGATAAAGTCTCCATCTTTCTTTAATGCTGCATAATATTCTATGGTGTACATGTACCACAATTTATTAATCCATTCATGGATCAATGGGGATGAATTAGCAATTATGAATTGGGTTGCAATAAACATTCTGGTACAAATATCTTTGTTATAATGCGATTTTTGGTCTTCTGGATATATACCTAGTAGAGGAATTGTAGGATCGAGTGGCAAGTCTATTTTTAGATCTCTAAGTATTCTCCAAACATCTTTGCAAAGGAACATATTAGATTTCATTCCCACCAGCAGTGTAGAAGTGTTCCCATTTCTCCACATCCATGTCAACCTCTCTGGTCTTGGGATTTTGTGATAGGGCTTATAACAAAGTCATGCATATCATAAATAGAATATTAAGAATTATACTTTATGTTATGTATTCTTTCATTATTAATTTTTCATTTTACAGATAAAGGAAAACATTTATTTTAGAGGAATTTTTATAAGATCTCAAGAAGGATTAATAATTAATTATTAAGAAGGATTAATAATTTTGTAAGAATGAAAATAGATTTCACATAGTCCATTCAATATTGACTAGCATTTATCATGATATATTCCTTTACTTGTCATGTATATCATCACATCCCAAGAAAATGTCTTTTGTATTTCAATCATTAATTAATACCTACTTTCAATATGGTATAATTCATTACATATTCTAGAAAAGTAAAAATCTACTTATTGCAAAATTAGCTCAAGGCGATTCAGATAACCATGTGTCTCCATCCTCATTCCAAAGAACATCATTTTAATTATACAGATTACTTAATATTTAAATAATGTGCCAGAATATGCTCTAGGCAGCCTTAATGTATGAAAAGCATGTTTTTCCCTCAAGGATATTCTTCTATCCTCAAAGTGACATGCAAACAAAGGAGAACAGTTTTCATAAAACATAAATGCTAAAGTTTCTGTCTGCATAGTAGTGTTTATTATGTAGAATTTAGCTATAGGTTACATTAGTTGCATAATTAGAGACCGTGTTTCCTAGTTGTTTTGTGTTTATCTATCATTTACAAAACAAAATATTCTTTCTGTTTCATGATTTCTATCACATACTGATCTCATTTTTTTTTGCCTTATACAGTTAAGGCATAATCATTATTGTCTCTGTTCATAGTGGATCAGAAAGCAGCAATTTGTTTATTGTCACTGATTCTATTTCTATAGATAACTTTTTGAAAACCAAAGAGGAGGGGAAAAAAGTGACAAACACCTCTTCCCTCACATTCAATTAGTCCACTGGAGTCTATCATATAGTTCAGGATACTGAATCAAGAATTTTCTTCTGGAAATATCAAAAGTAAGCAAGAGTATTAATAATTATCCAGTTCCTACTGCATATCACATGTTCCATGTGTTACTGTGTTAAGTCCTTGTGGGGATTCTATGAAGTAGCATTTATAATCTCCATTTTACAGATAAAGGAAATCATTTATTTTAGAGGAATTTCTATAAGATCTCACAGCTATTGTTAAGCTATAAAAAGCAAAATTGACTCTATTTGACTTCATTCTATCTAAGATACCACAAAGCTTTGAGAAATATACATGGGATGGGCTTAAGAAATATATATTTCTCTGCAGCATCCATGAGAAACTCACCACTGTGGTACAGAAGGGCAGAGAACAATCTCTATAGTTACTTTTTACTGGAGGTGTGGGAGAAGCCATCAGATATGAGGAAGTTCAAGTCATAAGCATTGGTATTGAATTAAAGTTATAGCGAACATACTGTACAGAATTATGAATCCATGAGTTTTGAATCGTCTCTTAAAGTTTTATTTAGTCTTTTAGACCATAAGCCTTACAAGGATTTTGTAGACAGCATCTTATCCATAACTTTGGGATATGTAGGTTATGAGAAATAAACTGACAATTTTTGAGATACTCTTAGCTAGAGCAATGTAGTCAACTACTAAGTTACTTGATTCCATCTGTATAAAGGAAAAAATGGTACAAAAGCAAATTGCTTTCTTATATACCAACAATAAAAACTGGAATTTGAAATTAAGAACAGTGCAATCTATGTTTGCACTCCCCAAAGTGCTTGGATATACATCAAATTATTGTATAATATCTATATGAAGAAAACTATAAAAATCTGATGGAAGAAATAAAATTAAATAAATTGAGAGATATTCTATGTTCATTAATAGGAAGACTTGATACTGTTAAGATGTCAGTTCTTCCCAATTTGATGTATAGATTCACTGTAATCCCAATTAAAATCCCAGCAAATTATTTTGTGGATGTCAATACACTTAATTTAAAGTTTATATGAAGAGACAAAGACCAAGAATAGCCAATGTAACGCTGAAGAATATTGAATGAAGTTGGCAGAGCTACCTTACCTTTGAGATTTACTATAAAGCAACAGTAATGAAAACAAATTAGATCAATGGAACAGAACAGAGAGCCCAGCAATACACTCACACAAACATAGTCATCAGATGGTCACAACAGAGCAAAGACAATTCAATGAAAAAATGAAACTCTTTTCAACCAATGATGCTAGAACATTCAGATAGCCACATGTGCTATGGTCTGAGTATGGTTCCTCTCCTCCAAAATTCACTGAGGTTTAGTACACAATGAGGATACAGTGATATTGGGAGATGTTGCCTTTGGCAGGTGGTAAAGTTGTTAAAAGGGGTAAATGCCTTTCTTAGAGGAATGACTTCTCAGCCTCTTGGGATTGAAGAATGGGTTGTTGTAAAGCAAGGATCCCTCTTGTGTTTGGTATTTTGCTCCCATTCACCTTTCCTTCCACTCTTGCCATGTCCTGTCCCAGCACAAGGCCCACACCAGAAGCTAAGCAGATACGGATGCCCTAACCTGGATCTCCCAGGTAAGCTCTCAGAATCTTAAGCTTAATAGACCTTTTTCTTTTATGAATTACCCAAACTCAAGATTTCTGTTATAGCAACAGAAAGTCAAATAAGGTAACGTGTTAAAAAATAAATCTAGACACAGACTTTTCACCCCTTACAAAATTAACACAAAATGCTTCGTAGACCTCAATATGAATCATATAAAATGTAAAACTATAACTTTTGGAAGATAATACAGGACAAAATCTAAATAACCTTGGGCTTGCAATGACTTCTTATATACAACACTAATGGCAAGATTCATGAAAGAAAATTTGAAATCCTATTTTATTAAAATTAAAAATCATCTGTTTGGCAGAAGACACTTTCAAGAGAATGAGATGACAAACTACTGACTGGGAGAAAATATTTGCCAAAGACATATCTGATAAAGGGACTTGTTCCAAAATATACAAAGAACTCTTGAATCTCAACAATAAGAAAATAAACAAATCAATTTGAAAATAAGGAAAAATTCAAAGAGACACCAATGCAAAGTTTATACATGGATGGTAAATAAGGATATGAAAATATGCTCAACATCATTCATCATTACAGAACTGACAATTCAAACAATGAGATACTACTGCACACTATTAGAATAGCCATAAAGTCTTAACACACTGACAACACCAAATGCTGGTGAGGATGTGGGTAGAACAACAGGAACTCTCATTCTTTGATAACAAGAATGCAAAATGGTATAACCACATTAGAAGAGAGTTTGGCAGTTTCTTATAAAGCTAAACATACTTTGACCATATCACCTAGCAATCTCAATCAAAATCCCAGAAAATTATTTTGTGAATGTCAATGCACCTAATCAATATATCCTAGTGTTTACTCAAATAAGTTGAAAAATTATATCCATTCAAAACTGGCACACAAGTATTTACAGCAACTTTGTTCATATTGCCACAATTTGGAAGCTACCAACATGTTTTTCAGTAGATGGAAGATTATCTGAATATTCCACCCATGGTGGAACCTCCAGACAATGGAATAATATCCAGAGCTTAAATGAAATGAGCTATCAAACCACAAAAAAGACATGCAGGAAACTTAAATGAAAGAAGCCAATCTGAAAAAGCTAAATACTACAATTTTGACTATAAGACATCTTGGAAAAGGTAAAAATCAGGGGGGAGGGGAGATAGCAAAAAAGAAAATGGCCCACCTCATCTTTGCCACATCTGAAAAATTTTAGATTGTGAGACTGATGTGTCCTTTGGAAAATATGCGTTGCCAAAGCAATGTCACATCTTCTCAGGGGATGCACAGAAAAAGAAAGATGCCTGGGCTTAGCACATCATAACCCACATTTCAAATGCTTTAAAATGCATATGCTTATCCTGCAGAGAGTATTTTGGAATGCAGCAAACTAACAGCACTAAATCAAACATTTAAATTAAAAACCACAGCTGATCAAATATTATTGTATCTGTTTATTTTATTATCTTGAAAGGCAGCTGTTTTCTAAGTGAAAGCAAATCAAACTCAGTTAACCAAATTCTTAAATTGAACAACATGAACTCTAAATTGATGTTTGAAAACAAGTGTCTTAATTTTAACCTATCTTGACCATAAAGTAAATTGTCTATTCTTTTCATCTTTTGCATAGAAAAATGGAAAGAGAGCTTCAGTGGAAATCAGGAAATCGTAAGTCTAATGTCTGCCTGGTCTCTGGAGAAGCTGTTTATCTTTGTTCAAGCGACTTAATCTCCCAGAGTCTCAGTTTCCACATTTCATTTCATGGACTCAGAACATGACAGATTTTTAAAAAATAAATAAATAAACAGCTTAATTGGAAATGGGACTCTCTTTCTACTCTCTCCTACCTCCTGCTCTAGTGTGGAAGGACCACACAGAACAGTATGAAAATCATTTAATAGGATCCTGCTCAATTTCCTTCCGGTCTTTGTTTTTATGTAAATATCCAAATGTCTTAACTTCCTCTTGATCCACAAAGAGCAAGACTTTTACCCAAACAATGCTGCTCAGGCTCATAAAATTTGAGGGCTTCAAAAGAATTTGGCAGACAATTTAGGCCCTCCCCACCGTTCTGAACAGATGTGGCCTTAAATGATTCCAAAAATATTTGGAAAAAAAAAATATTTAGAAAATCCATACAGGCACTTCGGAAGAAATTCCAACTAAGTACTTTTGCTAAGGTTTCAATTTTTTTTTTTTTTTTTTTTTAATTCAGGAGAATTCTTCATGTATTTTTTCGTGTTCATCTTCTATGTAAACAAATAATTTCTGTTCACAGAGAGCATCGGTTTATACACTCAACAAGGAATTGTTAAGCTTCTACACTATCCAAAACAATTTGCTAGCTTCTAGAATCTAGAGGTCCAAAGGGAAACAGAATGCAGTTGTCACCCCTCTAGGAACTCGGAGTTTAGTAGAAAGTCAAAGATGAGTATTTCTGCAGGCTGTATGGTGGGTGGTCTCAGGAATAGCACAGGGCAGGCCCAACTCAGCCTGAGCTTGGAGATAGTGTGATCAGAAAAGGTTCCTAGGGAAGTTAATGCTTGAATGCAATTTGAAGGATCAATAGAAGTGAATCACTCAGGAAAATGGTAGGAAAAAATCCTAGACAGAAGGAACAGTGGGACATAGGAAAACATGAGAGCCCATTGGATATTTGTGGGCATTTTAGTGGCTGGACCTCAGCATTCCTCCCTGAGCTCTCAGGGAGCAAGGCTGAACATCCCCTGAGCTTTCATTTTGTCTTTAAGATGGTGAAATTTTAAACAGAGGACGAGTGTAATCAAATTTGAGTTTTATAAAGGTTTTCCTCCAGCAGGGATGGGACTAACATTTTAGAACAAGGAGGCTGGAGGTAGAAAATGTTAGATGGCTGTTTCTGTAATCCAGACTAGAAATGGTACAGCCTGAACATGGACTGCTCAGTACCCTGAATCATCTGAGCTGCCTGGTTCTGACACATCCCCCATTTTCTATGGCTGGGCTTACCTCCCGTCAACACTACCTGGATATGGACAATAGCCCAGCTGAGTAAAATTCTTTTCTTTTTAATTGCTGTCATGTAGTCACTTTACCATTCTTTGTAGAGTCATTATTTCCTTGTTGGTAGTCCACAGAGTGTATGATTCCCTTCCCTATAACAAACATTCAATTTTAAATCTGCAGGAGACCTTCCAGTTCAACTCATCTGCTTATTTTTAAACCCTGTTTCTCTCAAACTTGGGTTTCTTATGGGGAGAGCAGAGATGAGGTGACAGGGATCTAATGCAGATAAAACACAAAACTCTGGCATCCACCTGAACCCAAACCAGCCCTGTCGGCCACTGTAACAAGCATTCGCTCCATCTCCAACTTGAACCCAAATCAGCCCTGTCAACCACTGTAACCAGAGTCTGCACTATAACCATCAACATTCCTATCACCTACTGTAACCAGAACTTGGGGGGGGGGGGTATTCTCCCCCCCAAAGATTTTGTTTGAAAAATAGGTTCTGTTGCGACCACATAATAGTAAGTATGATGTTTAGTTCTCTCTATATAACTTCATATCAACTTAACCAAGGAAGAATGAAGGCCCTGTGACATTAAGGATCTTGTGTTGTGTATACCTGGCTACTGGGTGGCAGAGCTCAAACAGCAAAACTATTATTATGTATTTAGAAAGACTTGGAAACTTCTAGAATCTGAAATTGTCCCCAACCCCTACATAATATTCTGGTCCTGTCCTCCTTTCTTCTTCTTCCCAAATAGTAGTAACAGTATATGTTAGACTTCCTATTAAAAAAGAAAATAGCTGCTAAGAGTTATTTTTTCTTATGTAAATGTGTGTGCATGTTATGTGCGCATGAGTTGGTATATGCACATCTTGGTTTATGATGAAACTGGTGAGTCTGGATTTACACAGTCTTGTTCAGACTGAGAGGTAGTTATTTCAGGGTTCTCTCATATAGGCTGAACTATTGGATAAGAAAGTAAACCTGTGAATTCAGACAAACATTCTGCGATTTTTGTTTTGATTGTTAAACCTTGGAAAGTCTCAGGCTAGGGGAACATCTACAAATAATTATCATTGGTAATTTTACAAAGTAACCATTAAGAATTCCCTCAAAATCATATGGACGAATCAGTGGGGAGGATGTTAAAAATATAGATCTGTAGACATACTACCCTAGAACTTCTAAATGGAGGATTTTAGGATAAGTGTCATAATTTTCCATTTTTAATACAAACTCCAGAAGAGTACCATGGAAAGTGGCCTGAGCACACCTGAGAGACTGCTGTAGCTAAATAGATTTTAAAAGGTGTTAATTGAATAGTTTGCTAAATGCCTTAATCTGGTTTGTTTCTAAGTAAAAAATATTGTACTGCAGGAATCAGAGACCTGGAGTCAAACCCCATCGTGGCTGAATCTTAGAGGATCAAGCTGTCATGGGATTCATTTCCAGCACAGTTCAAATTTTCTTTAGTCCAATTATCTTTCATCATCCATAAAGCTCATGAGCTTGGCACAACAGAAATCATTTTTGGTTTTAAGAATTTATCCTATCCATCATCCTCCAAGCACCTGCTAGATGGTGAAACACATTAAATTGCTCTATTGTTTTCTTTACAAAGTTTCAAAAGAATCAAGAGCAGAATTAAGATTGGATATTAATATAATTAAATTTTCATTACACTGTTTTAAAGGAAAAAGCCAAAATAAAGCATTTTTACTTTCATAGAAACCCAGCACATCTTAACTTAAAATTATTTGCAGTGATTAAAACCAATGCCCTACTCATATTTTTCCCAGGATACGAGTAAAATCAAGTTTAAGGCAGCAAATGGTTTAGGGACGTTCCATGGTCTGCAAAGCGTTTTATCGTGGGTTATTTCCAATTCCATTTCATTATTAAAGGACTGACTTTTAGAACCCTGAAGCTGATGACCACTTCAAACCCAACCTCAAATGAGAACTGGAGAAAAAAGGCATTTACTCTCAGACCAAGTCGCTGCTAAGAGAGGGTCTCATGACAGTTATTTGGCAAATCAAAGCACCCTAAAAATTAAACATAAAAGAGCAGACTCATCCTATCTTTTTCTCTTTCCTGCTCTAACTTCCTAATTATTTTTTTTTTTCCCCTCACTTTTCTTTTCTCTCTCCCTCTTTCTGCCTTCATCCCAGCCGTCCTCCCATCCTTCTTCCCTCCCTCTTTCTGTGCACTTCCTTGTATGTGGTGCTTTCTTTTGTGCCTGTTGATGTGTATGTGCAGAGCATTTTTAAAGTTTCAATGGAGTAATGTTTGACCTCAAATTAGGCTCAGTTGGAGTTAATGATAATAGCTAATACCACATACTTGTTGTTTTTCAGGCACTGTCTTGAGTGCTATATATGTGTTAATTCATTTATTAGTACCCAAAATAACTCTATAAAGTAGATATTATGGTTATTTTCATTTTACACATGAGAAAACAGTGGCAAAGAAAAAAGAAGTAACTATCGTATAATCACATCTATTGTCTGTGAGAACTGAAGCCAGTGCAATTCCTCCTCGTTGTATTAAACAATGCTGGGTGCAAGCAGAATTTCCAACCCCTGCGGGTTTTGTTTTTGTTTTTTGTTTTTTTTTTTGTAGAGACAGAGTCTCACTTTATCACCCTCGGTACAGTGCTGTGGCATCCCACAGCTCAGAACAACCTCTAGTTCCTGGGCTTAGTCAGTTCTCTTGCCTCAGCCTCCCAAGTAGCTGGAACTACAGGTGCCCGCCACAATGCCCAGCCCAGGCCAGGTTTGAACCTGCCACTCTCTTGGTATATGGGGCCGGAGCCCTACTCACTGCGCCACAGGGGCCGCCCCAAGCCCTGTTTTGAACTATGCTGTGAACAAGCTCCTGTTCCCAAACTGTGATCCATCTAAACCAGCTTACTTACAGACTATGTTCTTCAATGTTTGATTCCAGACTCTTGCCTCACTCTGCTAACAAATCCAAAATTACCATGTCATAAATTCTGCCTAATCCCAACCAGTTCTCTCTGTGTAAGATCAGCCTTGAAATTACCCAACCTTTCCCCTAAAACCCATAAATGTCTTCTCCTAGTCTTCACCTTCTGAGATGCTACTTCACACTTTGTCAAGGTGGTATTCTCCCTACTGTAGTAACCTCACAAATTTAGCTTTGCTTAACCAACAGCACTTTTTCAGGGATAATTTTGGCAAGCTGTCAGCTGACATCCATTTAATACCTATTGGAAAGTAAAAGGTTGTATGTTGTAATTAAAATAACACTACTCCCCCAATTCTATAGCAACATATGGAAATTATCAAACTTTAGTAACTACTTAAAGAATTTTTGCCATTTTCTTAAAATAAAATTAAGGTCTTTACATTGTATGATCCCTAAATTATTGATTTTTATAAGCCTTTTTGGTAAATAACAAGGAGTAGCTGAGTTGGTTCTCCCAACTGACAACAAATATAAACTAGGATGCTTAATGGGATGAAATTAATTAATTTCTAAAAAACGTACTTGTCTGTAAGTTATAAGCCTTTTCAGTGTGAACAAATATTTATATTCTGAAATTTTACTCAGCCAGGAGGCCCAAAATAATGAGGAATTCAAACACTGCAAACAAAAAACAAAAACTAAAACAAATAGACAAAAACAAAAATTCCCAAATCCTGTTATTTTGGAATGCTACAGCCAAGGCGGGGTTTTCTTCCTAACGAAGGAAACGTCATATGGTAAACATTTCAAGTATGAATACACAAAGCACAAGGAGGGCTGTTTCTTTAGAAATAGCTGTAAATATATTCATCTGAGTAAAACAATCATCTGTGTCTAGCCATGCATGCTTTCTCGTCCCGTGGCTGTCACTGCTGTCGATCTGAAGTTGAGAGGTAATGGCCTCATAATTCAAGGAAACTGCTGAAGTGTGTACTCAGGCTTCAGTTTGAGAGATGGGTTCATTTATCATCATAATAAGCTATTACCATTGATAGGTCACAACTCATTGAAGAGACAGTCAGTCTAATTGGCTCAATTCCGTTAGCTTTGGATGTGCCTCAAGGAGATAAGCACATTTTTTGCAGGTACTTTTCAATCACCCAACAAACTACCTATTTAATAATTCATCACATTTCAGCTGACGTCCTATCACACAGCTCCTTTCTCAATGTGGCAGATGTTGGATTTTAACTGCTTGCAGTCTCAGAACCAAGTAACGGAGAGAGAGCTTTGGAAAAGTAAGGTAAGCAAGCAGACTCAACGGCTGCTGTCGGAAGTGATGAGAGCACGTCAGGAATGAAGGTGTCCGCTAACATACTTTACTGAATTTCTTGAAGATATGTGGTAAGATAAGAGGTCTATTTGAATCCTTGTGATTAATCAAGCATGCCAACCAATTTTTAGTGGGTAGGATTAGAGCATTTAACACTTAATGAGTGATCAATTTCAAGCAGTAATTTTTATAACAAAGTTTAGAAAAGTGATAGTTTATAATAGAATTAATTTAGAAATAAAAACAAAGGCTATTCTAGTTAAAATATTTTTATAAATTTGACAATGTTCTATTCTTGAATGGGGCAGAACAGAGCCTTTGAGACAAACTCCCCTCCACTCAAAAGCTCTCTGTGACTCTGAGTAGCTAAGTCACCTTTTAATTACAAATACATATTCTTCTGCTCCACTCTAAAAGACAAATGGTAGTGATACTTAATCATGTCAAAATATAACTTGGATCATTCCATATTATTATGCAAAGAACTTATTTTATTATTTATTTATAGTTTTATAGTGTTTGATTGCTTGGACGTGCCAAAGCTCATTTAATCAGCATCTCAGGGATCACAAATATTCTGGAATAAATAATTCATTTACCACATGTTTATACACATTGAAGGATATATTTCCAGAAGTACATAGACTGAGTTACATTCATAACTTTGATTTTCAAAAATTACATTAATGTCTATGTACACTATCAGTCAATGAGGATTTTTGCCTCTAAAAACACAATAAGAGAGTGTTCTATCCTTTCGTGCTGTTTTCCTTATATGACAGATGCCAAATGATTTCTCAGAGTAACTATCATATGATGAGTCCAGTTAAACATTATTTCATCTACTTAAGAGGCATTTGTAATTTCTTCTTAATGAACTGTTCATTCATCCCTGAAGCCCATCTTTCCATTGTACTATTAGTCATTCTCTTATCAATTATGATACCCTCGCTAAGAATTAGAGAGATTGACCTTTTGTGAGTTACACATACAATGAGAATGAAAATTATAAAATTTTAAAAATAATTAGTATTTTATTGTATTGGTATGTTAGAGCTGCCACAGCAAAGTATTACAGTGTGAGTGGCTTAAACAACATAAACGCATTGTCTCATAGTTCTGGAGGCTGGACGTCTGTCGATGGGGGTTGCTCCTTCTGGGGGACTGAGAAGAAAGGATCTACTCCAGGCCTCTCCCCTTGGCTTGTAAATGGCTATCTTTGACTTCATGTTATGTTCTGCCTGTATGTGTGTCTGTTTCCAAATTTCCCCCTTTATATCAGGACATTAGTCATACTGGGTTAAGGCCCTCTTTAGTGACCTCATTTGAACTTGCCACATTCCAGCCACAGGATATTGACTAGGTATAACGTTCCCTTCTCTAACCAGTTACTGATGGGCAGACTTCTTAAATCCTCTTAAGTGCTAGTTCTTCTGTGAAACAGGGATAGCGAGATACTTATCACATAATTTACTTGGGAAGACATGAAACAATGCATGTTAGTTCTATTTTGGAATAAAGTGCAAAACACCCTGCAGGTATTTCAGAAAGCTGACTGCTGTGTTTATTCTTCTTACTTTGCAAGCAGGCTGGCATTTAAGTCATATAATCTATTCACATGCTAAAATTAACTCTCTGTGTCCATTTTTATTTTTAATAAAATCCTACACTTACCACCACCAGATGCTAGGTCACAGAGCAATAAAGAGGCAGCGAAGTATACTTTACCACACTTCTCTTCTTGATATAAAGATTACCTCTAATAAAAATTACTGCAGCATACAATTATAGAAATTCATGAGGAAATTGGCTTGTACCGCACAGCTTCTGTGGGCTAAGGACATTTTTGAGAGCTTTGTGTCATTTTTGAGGGGTGCTAGAATCCTCACTTTGCAGGTAACAGAAGTCTGGCTTAGCTAGACAAAGGGACATGTTGGAGATCACAAGCTAAAAAAGAAGAGATCCAGCCATTGAATCAGGTCTATGAAAAGCATAAAGATCAAAACAGCAATCAAATGCAACCACAAAAATAACAGAACCAGGTCCTCCGCTAATGTGAAAAGTAGACATCAGCCAATTCTCATGAAAGTGAAGAAAGAACAAAAATAATGTATTAGTTTGCTACCCCGAGGGCAGCTGTCAGCAGAGTTGGTCCCTTCTTAGGTTGTGAGGGGTGCGCATGTCCCAGCTCTCTCCCCTGGGTTTGTACAAGGCTGTCTTCTTCCTGTGTTTTCACACTGTCTCCCCTGCGTACATCCTTCCCTACTGTCTTGATCATCTTCCCAGTAATAGCAACACTTAAACAATAAAGAAAAAATAGAGCCATATGTAAAAAACACTCTTATCACGGCAGGTTCACAACTGGCATAATACTAAAATACAACCATTGGTGGGTCTGACCCACGCAAATGGCAGAGGTCAGCACACTGAGAGTTGTCCCACAGGGACTTGGACTAAACCAACAGTCCCCTGGCTCCCAGTATTTCTGCACTGAGCGGGCTGCAGAACATGAGTATAAAAAGTTATAGGAAAGCACACAGAAAAAACCACAAACTTTTACATTAAAACTGTATTGAATAACTTTCAAATAAATCAGTGTTTTTCAATCTTTAACTCTTGGCACACTTGAATCTACAGTCAGACTTCTGCAGCACTCTTATGTTGATCAAAAAAAGTGTAAAAAAATGAGAATATACTTCCTGTGCTTAGAACTTCCAAAAATAATTTAATTAATGGCTTTTAAAAATTGTAGCGGTATACCCAAGATTCTCTCAGGGCACACCAGTTGAAAATCACTGAAATAGATGCTGGTTTTCTTTCTCTAGCTTTGAGATTGGGAATGGGAGCGAAGGAAAGAAGCTGTTTTTCTGGTGTTCTTATGGCACCCTCTTTTTTACAACTTCAGAGAGAAATTTTTATACAAGTAGTATTTGAAGTTCTACTTTGTGCTTTTGTGTTTAGTTATTCATGCAGTACCCATTGTGTTAGGCCCTAAGGCTAAAGAGAGGACTGGCCTGAAGTCCTGTGTTAACTAGCACCAGTGGAGAAAGCACTGATCTTTACCTTTTTTGATACTCTTAATTTCTTTTTTAAAGAACAAATTTTCATCTGGCATCATTTTCTTTTTGCCTGAAGAACTTTCAGCATTTCTTTTAGTGTGTATCAGTCTCTGCTAAATTCTCTCAGCTTTTATTGCTCTCAAAAAATCTTTGCTTTGTCTTCATTTTTGAAAGATATTTTTGTCTGGTAAAGAATCCTAGACTGATAGTACTTGTTTGCTTGCTTGCTTTTGTTGTTTTTATTTCACAAGACTTTAAAATATCTCTGGATTGTATTCTTGTTTGCATACTGTGTTAGTCTGATCAGGCTGCTGTAACAAAATACCAGATAGGGTAATAGATAAGCAAAAGAAATTTAGCGTTCAGAGTGTTGGAGGCTGGGAAGTCCAAGATCAAGGCTCTGGCAAATGTGATGTCTGGTGAAGGCTTGCTCTCTGCTTCCAAGTCCATGCCTTCTTGCTGGTTCTTCACATGGAAGGAGGAAGGCAGCTTTCTCAACTTCTTTTTATAAGAGCATTACACTTTTATAAAGCCTCATGACTTAATCACTTCTGGAAAGGTCCCAACCCCTAATATTATCACACTAGGTATTGTGTGCCAACACATAAATTTGGGGGAGACACCAACATGGTGTCTAAGTAAGAATTCGCTATCTTTCTTATCTTTGTTCTTTTGGACATGTGTAATTTTTTTTCTCTAACTACTTTTACAATTTCCTTTTTATGTGTTTAATGATTTGATCTGATACATGTTGGCACATGTTCTTGTCCTTTTAGGGTCTGTTTCCTTTGATTCATTTTCCTCCTGGTTATGGTTCATATGTTTTGCTTACGTGTGTACCTGGTAATTATTGATTCAATGCCAGTTATGGTGAATTTTACATTGTTGAATGTTGGATTTTGTTGTAATTAAATATTCACAGACTTTGTTCTAGCAGTTAATATATTTAGAGTAAGTTGGATTCTTTTAAGGATTGCCTTTAAGTGTTCCCAAAGTTGCCTGTGGTGAGGGGCTAGTTTAGCACCTCTACTAAGACGATACCTTCTGAAAAATGTCCCTGTTATGAAGGCATTCCACTAGGGGTGGTGGAAAGTAAACTACTGTTAATATCAGCCCTGTGGCAGCTTCAGGAATTGTTTCTCTGACTACATTTTTGGTGGTTTCTTACCAGCATTCAGTCATTTTCTCTTTTGCATTTGCAGCTCAATACTCTGATTTCTCTTTAGATAAATCTGCAGCTCATTCTCTCTCTCCTCTCTTTAAAAAAAAATTTTTTTTCTAACTCTCTCTGTGAAGCTCCGTCTTTCTTTATAGTCTACACTATAAATTCTAGCTGCCTTGGCCTGGCCTCCCTGACCCTGAATTCCAATTTCTGTTTTCAACTTGGTAAGACTACACTTGGTTTTCACTTCATTCTGGAAACTGCTCCTAGACAGTCATCACATGCTGTTGTAAATCCTACTTCACTGTTGTTGTTGTTTTTTTTTTTTTTCTCATGAATCATAGTTTTATGCTATCCATTGTCCAATGTCTAAAAATTATTTATTACTTTTCCCCCAATTTTCTTGCTGTTTATGGGAGGTGGATAAATCTACATACTGCTATTCAGTCATAATCAGAAGCAGTAGTCAAATGTATTGTCACCAGAAAGATTTCTTAGTACGATTTTTTAAAATTTTAGTCTTTGTTTCAACTGGAATTTATATATAATGTGAGGTAGGGATGCAGAAATTTTTTTTCACTAGGTCAGTGATACTCCAACTGGTATTCTACAGCACAGTGAAGGGCCATAATAGGATATTAGGCGTGCCCCCCAAATTGTTAAAGATCATTAATTAAATTATTTTCAGAAGAAGTTCAAAGCACAATAAGTATATTCCTTTTCTTACTTTTTTAAAATTTTTGATCAACATATTTTAAAGCATGCCACAGAAGTTTAACCATAGGTTTAAGTGTGCCACAAGATAAAATAGTTGAAGAACACTACTCTAGGTAATCAATGGTATAAGAACTATTTTATTATATGCCTTAACCTGTTGTCATTGATTAATAATATTTATTTTGTCAAAAATCAAGTACACATTTATGCATGGGATGTTTATGGGCTATTTTTCATTTCCAATGGTTTGTTTTTCACACTGATATCACTTTGCCTTGGTTATTATAACTTTAAAATAAGACTTAAGTCCGTATATAAGGAAAGATTTGAATAAAACCACATCTCCAGCTTTCCCTTAGGATTTCCTTGATTATTCTTGGCTCTTTGCTTTCGATACAGATTTAATCTTAGGTACTAGACATTCTGGACAGCATAGTAAGATCAGAAATAAAAGATACGGGGATTGGAAAACTCATTTACAGATGATCAAACGAAGTCAAATGAGAAGGAATGGCAATAGTGAGAACTGTTTCATGTCGTGATCATAAAGAATTCCTTCAACATTTTATATTAAATAAGATATTTGTTATTAGGCTTATGGAAATACACTTCATCAGTTAAAATGCTTTTCTAAATCTAATTTTGTAAAATGTTTCAAAAATCATGAATGGCTAATTTTACCCATTTCATTTTCTGCATCTGTTCAGATAATATTCTTTTTTCATTTAATTCATCAATATGGTCAATTACTTAAACTAATTTTCTAATATTAAGCTAACCTTGAATACTGATAATAAAATTAACTTGCACAATTTAGTCTTACTATTTTTATAAATCAATGGATTTAGATTGTTAATATTTTGCTTAGGATATTTACATGTATTTTCTGAGTGATTCTGGATAGGAGTTCATTTTCCATATTCTTCTTGTAAAGATTTCATATCAAGGTACCAAGTCACATAAAACTACTTGAGAAATGGTCCCATTGTTATTATATAAACTCTGGAAAGCTTCTGCAAAATCAAATTTTTTTTTTTTTTTTTTTTTTTTTTTTTAAAGGCAGGGCACAGTGGCTCTCACCTGTAATCCTAGCACTCTGGGAGATGACAGAGGTGGGTGAATCACCCATGATCAGGAGTTTGAGAACAGCATGAGCAAGAGTAAAACTCTGTCTCTACTAAAAATAGAAAAAACTAGCCAAGTATTGTGGTGGGAGCCTTTAGTTCCAGCAACATGGGAGGCTGAGTGAAGCAAGAGGATCACTTGAGCCTGGGAGTTTGAGGATGCTGTGAGTTATGATGCCACAGCACTCTACCCAGGATGACAGAGTGAGTCTATCTCAAAAAAAAAAAAAAAAGAAAGAAAAAAAAAAAAGAATATTTTAAAAAATTTTGATTGAACTCACCTATAAACAAAATAGGCATAGTGTTATTTTTATAAGATATTTTGACTACTGAGTAAAATATTTTAATTTTATCTGACTTTTTAGATGTTTTCCCTTGAGTCAGTTTTATTAAGTTACATTCTTCTAGTAATTTATTTATTCATTTTTCTAAATTATATTCAAATTTATTATGTTTAGGTTTTCATAATGCTCTCTGATTTATTTATTTTCTGATATACCCTATTTATTTTTTGAAGTAATTTTAGTTTACAATCCTAAATTTTTTTATGTGTGCTTTTATCTAACTCTTTTTGGTTGATTAAGCTTGCCAGAGCTTTGTAATCTTTGAACAAAAAATTTGCTGGGTTGTATCTTTGCTATTGATATATGTGTTGTACCTCATTCATCTATATTTTCATGACTTCATATTTTTGTTGTTTCCTTTCTTGTTCTTTCTTTTGGATAAACTGCTTCAACATTTCCATTCCACAGATAAATGCCTTACAAGAACTAATAAAACTTAATTCATTGAAAAAATTATTGCGTTCCAATCCTGGCATTGATTTCTTCCTAGGTTAGGACACCTTGATTTATAAGCTGATGATCTTAGTCACGTGTTTTAACAGAGATAAAAACAGAAATTCACACATAATCTGAATATTTTAGGTGACAGATATTTTGTACAGAATATGTATGACCATAACTCTTTTGTACTAACTGATAAGTAGGATTTTTTTTTTTCTATTTCAACATTACCCTAGATTCTGTGAGTTTTCTCGCCAACCATGCCACATACCAATTTATACTGAAATTACTATTAAATAAATTTCTTTATTTTTTCTCAGAAACTGTTATTAAGCAGAACATTCCCTATTTATTCCTTGTTAGTTGATCAATTATAAACAAAATTGTAAATGCTCTAAATAGAAGAATGCATATGGATGTTAAACTTTTTTATATAATAACTTGCAATATTAGAATTAGTGCTTTATAAATTTAATTCCAAAAATACCAAGATAATAGTATGACAATAAAATGTAAGACTGAGAGATTTCTATTTTTTAAACTTGAGCCCTTCTAGGTGGGCTACTTTTTCATAGTAGACACTATCAGAAGTGCAGGCATTAAATGAATCCTGGGCTTTTTTCATTTTTTTATTATTTATTTCCTCATATATCCTTAATGATTATGTGGTTTATTTAGGCAGAAAAACTTGTTGGTCTCACTTCACCACCAAATCATTCTTGATGAGATGTGATTTATGGAATAAAAAGCCAATCACAGTTGATCTATGTTACTTACTTTTACAGCTGAGGGAAGGAATCCCAGTGACTTTGACAAGAGTACTGTCATTTTGAGAGACAGCTAGTGAGAGAAAACAGACTGGAAACCAATCTGCATGATCCCAACAACCACCTCCCCACACTCCTGGAATACTTCAAGGTCAGTGTTCCTGGGAAACCTCAGAACAAGCAATCTCCTACCCTGCTCCTGGCTGAAAGTAGCTTTAAAGCCCTTGTGAAAAGATTAACAGTTCTTCAGAAGGGAGTAATTCTAAGATTGGTCCCTGACACAGCATCATTCACTCTGCAGGAAAAAGATGGCTTCCCTCACCTCTCCTAACCCCTCCCCCTCATTGCAACTACACCAATAAAAGCCTACTGAAACCATGTGGGAGTGAGCTAACTCTTGGTCAGACTCCACTCTTCTTTTTTTAATAAAGTCTTTCTAATTTCTGGATTGGCCTTCTTTCCTATAGACCCTTTCCCCAAACTCAACCCTGATGCCCTCAATAGCCACACCATTCTTCACTTGCATAATGATCTTCTTAATTAATCCATTTAATCTAAGACTGAAATTGAAGGAAATTCTGGATGAAGAACAGGGTTTTGAACTCCAGTTTTGAATAATTTTGAGGAATATGGAACAAAGAAATCACAAATACAAATTATGGTGCTAAAACCAATACAGGTTTCCCCCATTGAAGGCTAGATGGGACCCCAGTATCCTAGGCCTGGGCAATTTCATGAAGGAAACACCCTGACATTTTGTCCAGAGCTGGAAGGACTGCATTCATCTATTTGTTAATACACTCATTAACATCGAAAAGGTGTTTCTTATCTACTGAATCCGGGCCAAATATAATTCTCAAGACCTTACACCCATAGACAAAGGACCCATAAGGAGATTTCCCACTTGGTTCTTTCCTTCTGCCAGCAGCTCTGGTGCTTTATACTCCTTCTGTATTTCCTTCTGTCTAATAAATCCTATCTTACCACTGCTCTGTGGTCCATGGGTTCATTCTTTGAATCCCTGAGACCAAGGACCTACTGAAGAAAGAAATTCCAGTAACAAAAGGAGAATAGACCATACTTGTCAATGAGTTTTGAATTGTTTTAACAGGATTGAAATCATTTTCATCTTACACACAGTTCTAACTCAAGGGTCATTTTTGATCAGTCTAATAAAAATGTTTTTTTTTTTTTTTAATTTTTGCTTGTTTGTGTTAAGAACATAGTATTAATCATGAAGTCTTGGTGAGTTCTTTTTAGGTGATAAGAACTACCTGTCCTGTAAATCTCAACCATCAATCTCCTTCAAATAACAGCTTTAATTTGGGATCTAGGAGGTAAAACTGGAAGTCAAGCAAGTACAACAAAGTTTACCAGAGATTTCTTTTAGAAGCCAGATGCTTTTATATCAACAGACTCTCACAACATGCATTTGAAGCTAGGCTATAGGTATTCTTTGGCAATCATATGAAACAATTTAAAAGCTTCTATACACTAGAAACAGAGCGACAGCATAATGCTGTAGAAAATATGCATTTGGGAGTAAATAACAAATCACATAAGATTAATTTAATAATACTCAGAGACAGAATTTCAGACCTTAGTGGTAATGGGGGAACAGTAGATAGGCCAAACCAGCTTCCCTGAGAACTTTACAGATGCAAAGAGAATTGCTTTTGGAAGTTGCACTAGTTCAGCCCACTAGGGTAACTTTAAAGCAAATGACTATTTCAATGTTCCAGTAGCACTTCGTTTTCTACAGCAGTAAATTATCCCAACTCTGAAATTCCCAAACTGTCTCTGAATAGCTGTAGCCTGTAGCAAACCAGCAGGATTCTTTGTCCTCTAGCTCTTTCCATTCCTGCCTGGATGCTTAAACAAATGCCCTAAAACCAAGCGTTAACCTTGCCAAACACTTTGAAAATGAAATGCTGCCTAGCATATAGCCCTGTGGGTGCCTGACTTAATTCTCTTTGCCTATCTAGAATGAGGCAGGAAAATTAACACTTGATTGTGCCAATTGTGCCAAATATTCCCTCACATATGAGAAAAAAATATTTCAAGATTACTATTGAGGAATTAATTCATACTTGAGATTGTGGGACTTTTTAAAGTAGGGAATATATAGAAGTACTAAGTTTTCCGGGGTCTCATCCATCAGCTACATATACACTTATAATCACTTACTCATACCTCATTATTCCAAAGAGTAAACATTTTTCACAGGGATCAAAAGTACTCATTTGCTAACCTGGCTGGTATTCATTACAATCAGGCAAACTTCTGTGTTAGCAATGCAGGTCCCATGTGAGAGCACTTTTATTATTTGGGATTAGGCTCCTAAAAAAAAGAAGACGGGCCTGTGGCATCTTCATTCTAAGAGAACACACACAGCGTATCTCCCTTCTGTTACCAAGAGCCTTACAACCAGGAAACTTGCAAAATATTTAAAAATTAGTATATAAATATTTGGGAAAAGCTAATAGCATCTCATAAATATTTTTTCAGCTTAGGAATTAATGCTCAAAAAGCAGAGGATGGATTATGTACCCACAGCCTGCTGGCCAATGAGTGCAAACGAAATACAGTATTTAAGCAGATGCACTAGTGTCTTGATATATGATTTGTGCCAGCTTCTGGCAATGGCTCTGATTCGAACAGCAATTACCAGTTAAAAAGAAAGAAAATTTAGCCTCAACTATTTAGAAAAGTGTCTTTATTGAATTTACAAACAAGGCCCTACAATTTTCCATTTCCTTAGCTAGATATTAAATCAACCAAGCTAAGCATGGCATCACGACTATAATTTACGTGATGTGACATGACAGTAAAGATGCACTATGGTAATTTCTGAGAGCTTGCAGTATTATTGTAGTATCAAACATTTATATGGTTCAGTTATAAAGGCAAATTGTTTCATTCATACTGAGATGTCTGACAGTAAACCACCGAGGGCTTCCACGTTTCATTAAAAAAAAATGTCTTCCATATTCAAACAATTTGCACACCCTATTACCGTGATTTTGTTTGCTGAATGGAAAGTGGAGCACAGGGAAGCACAGCTTTTTGATGTGAAAATGATCTGTAGGGGAATAGGAAGTGCTTCATTGTGGGTGGTTATAAGAAACAGTGCGACCAGGATAAGGGAAGTTATCTCTGGGAACAAACAACTATGAACAGGATGTCCAAATTCTTTGCTCTGATACTATTTAATATCCTATTTGCTTGCATTCCTTCTGTCAGTTTGATTTTCAGCCAACAGAAAGAAAAAGCATATGACCAAAGAAGAAATGATGGGAAATATGGCAAAGAACAGGATATTTTTGTTAAAAGCTATCTTTAACTAAATTTTACCATCATGTAAAAAAATAAGACCTCTGAAATTCATCCAAGTTTGACCCAAAGCTCTTCTTGAACCAGTAAAAAACCAAAACAAATTGAAAGTGTATGTGTGTGTGTGTGTGTGTGTGTATATATATATATATACATATATTTTTTTTTTGGCAATTTTAAGGAGTAGAAATTTAAGCCTTATGTGCTATTTTATTCTTGTTGGGAAGAGAGGAGTTTCTGAAATAGAATAGTATAAAATGACTTCTTTCTGTAAAGGGCCTTGCAAATAAAAGTTTAATTAGATTTTTATTACAGCTATTGAAGTTTATGCAACATATGCTAGCTCTTAAAATACATGTTCATTGAAAATGTGTTTTATTCATTTACACATTTTTTGTAATAGCATTTAGAAGCCTGTTAAAAATAAGAAACTGGCCATGAGTTAACATTTTTCAACCAGTGAAAAGCACCAGCTCCCATTTACTGAGTAGCATATGAGCTACTAAGATTTTCTAGTCCAATATTGCCATGCCATGCGAGAGAACCACAACTATAAATATACTTTTATTTGTTTAATCGGTGAGGATTTCTTCATAAATAGCACCATATTCTTATAGGTGAGTGACAGAATCAGGTGTACCCGTCCAAACAGACCTGCCCCGCCCAGGAAGGGTCAGACTCATGTCCCTTCCAGGAAATAGCAATGACGCCAATTGCTGCCCTCCCTGACCCTTTAAGTTCCCTTCCACCATAACCCACGTGTGGAATTCCTTTCTCGATTTCACCCCACCTGCATCCAGGTGGAAATAAAGACTCCATTATTTAGTCTATAATAGTTATAGAATGGGGATTCCATCTTCCTTTCATTTTGAACCTTGGAATAATCTTTCCTCCTTGGTTCCAGAACCTTTCAGTGAGAACTAGTCTTAAATGGCTTTGAATCATTAAGAAATGTTTTCATCACAGTTTCTGATGTGATAAGGTAATTTAACTAATAGCTGACAGAGTATTAACTTTCAGAGAATAAGCAAGTAATCCTATTTAGAGAGAAGCCATCCAATTTTGGTTCTAACAAAGTATTGGGCAAAATAAAATAAATTTCTAAACAGCAGGACACTCATCTAGATAGAGTTAATCCTCAACAGGAAAAAAAAGTGCTTATATTTCTGAAACTACTACATTTGTTTATCTGTGTATGTTTGTATAGATGTGTGGGCTTTAAAACAAACGTGTGCTTCCAGGCTGGCACTTAGGGTAATTCTCCCTGTCAGCTCCAGGAAATCTGTTGTTTGCATGAGCCTGGTGGCAAGCATTAAATTAGTTACATAATACATTTCTTTTTCCAATTAACATTCATACCAGGTAGAAGAAAAAGTAAATCTCTTAAGTATCGGTTTTGAAATCAAGTAGAGACAGACAAGAAAAAGTTGAGTAAATATCCTACCACAGAAAATTCTTGAAAACAGCTATTTTCACATAAACACAAGACACTTTTTTTAAAAACAGAATCTTATTTTGTCACTGTTAGTGAGTACTGTGGCGTCACAGTTCACAGCAACCTCAAACTATTGGGTTTAAGTGGTTCTCTTTCCTCAGCCTCCCAAGTAGCTGGAACTATAGGCACCCACCACAACACCTGACTGCTTTTTTAGAGACAAGGTCTGGCTCTTGCTCAGGCTGATCTGGAACTCATGAGCTCAGGCAATCACCCACCTGGGCATCTCAGCGTGCTAGATTACAGCGTGAGCCACCGCGCCCGGCCACAACTTTCTTCCAATCAGTCTTAGGCCAATATGCTACAGTCATTATTCACTCATTCGTTCATTCCAAACTTTTACACAGGACACAAACTACATCAAATTGTGTGCAAGAAATGCTATGGCCCATTACTATTTTGTGCACCATGAAAAAGATACTGAACTTGATCTGATTAAGCTCCTTCTGGCCACACAGACAGTATGTAATTGATTTCCTCTTTCTTTAAAGAAATACTACTTAAATCCCTTCTCATGACCAGCCAGTTGAAGCAGAGTGGTGGGTGGTAAGAGCTGTGTGGACTTACCTTGTTTCCCAGGTAGGGAGCAGGAGCGCTCCAGTAGTAGCCATGTGGTAGAGCCTTCCGGGCCTCGGCATGAATGATGCTGATCTCCTGAGGCGAGGCCTGCTGCGGAAACACTTGAATGTGGCCTGAGATGTCAGTCAGATACCAGCCACTCATGTCTTGGATCTTAGAGAAAAAACACAGTGATCATTAATTAGAAAAAAAACAAAAAAAACAAAAAAAAAACTAGTGGGTTCTTTCTCCTATATATTCCTTGTACTGTTAATTTTTGGAAATTAAAACAAAACAAAACAAAACCATAAACATTTAGGAAAAAACAGGAGCACTGTAACTATAATTAAACTTATAACAACCTGCATAGGCTTCGGTTGTTCGTGCTTTTCCTGATGTTTCTAACAGTTCCCGCGGTACTATATAGTAATCTTTTTTTTTTTTTTAATGATTCTTTGGTTTTCTTTTTAAAAAAAAATATTGTACTTACAAATACCACTTTATTAAAAATACAAATTCATTCAAAGTCACACAATGGTTATAACATTATACAGTTTATCAAATAGTTGGACTTTGAATTTCCTATTTTTCATTCCATTCATAATTTCTTTTTGCTTATAGAAAAAATATTTCAAAAAGGGTTACATATACATTTTTATAAAGCAGGGAGGGAAAAGAGATAAAGTATGCAAGCCCCTGAAAGATGGCTTTCCATACAATATTCTTCCCCTCCCACTTTTTAAAATTTTGACTTTGAGGCTTAAGGACATTTGAATCCACCAGCCTGTTGCTATGACAACACCTCACAATACTGTCTGTATTCCTTCAAATAGGGTCGTAAGTGCTGTGAGGACCCATAGCCCAGATCCTGGCCCAGAAAAGGAAGGAGCTTGAAGGAGGAATAAAGGAATGCATACTGATTTGTTTTTAAATCTTTATATGCAGCCAAGGTCAAGCATACAGCTATATTTCTCATTTAAACTATCCTACTGGGTGGGGGAAAACTGGTTACTGAGATTTCAGGCCACCAGCTATCATGAGCTTACTAGATACGTGTGAGCAGCTTGGTGTCGTGGGTAATAGGGAGCAGAATGGTAATGGTGATAATATGTGGCTGAAATATTTTTTAAAGTATCTTCATGTAAACATTATTTGATTATGCTTGTCCCAATGCTGTAAAATCACTGAGAATGCCCTGGTCAAAATAAAAGAGAAAAGGTAAAAAAAAAAAATTGGCTTGCTAGACAATAAATAATATATTTCTTCTTGGGTTTCCATTCTCAATATCACCTTCTAGGGTTCTATGACAGATGAATGGGATTCAGTGGACCTGGTTTCCGAAGACCCTGGGCTGGGTATGAAACTTTGATCTATCAATAAAGCACTCTTAAGAGTGGGGTGATTCTCTAGAAACAAAATGAGGAAGCTAGACTAGCTGTCCTTGTGGTTGATTCTGTGAAATCTCTAAAAGCAACGTATCTGATAAAGTATAATACATAGTTTCAAATTTAAACATTAGATTATAATCAGAAACTACTCACAATATTTCAGACTTGACAGAAAAGCAATCTAAGCAAAATAAAAATATCTGATATAATTTCATTCAGGAGTAGTTAGCTGATTGAAGTTGAAAGGTAGCAGTGTTTGGGAGAGAGTTCATTGAAACAGCAGTCTTCGTAAAACACTATTGAGATCATGCCACTCTTCTGCTTCAAAGATTCAAAGATTCTCCAAGTATCACATCCCAAGTTCTCAGCAAACTCAACCCTGTAAAGCCCAGTTTCTCTTTCCCCCCTTTCCAGCCTGCTGCCTACCCCTCTGCACTCTTATGTCCAGCCACAAGGGTCACAAGGGTGGATCTGAAGTTCCCCGAAGGTCACATTCTCCTCTCACATCTCTTCCACAGGGAGACAAAATGCTCTTTGCAGAGTGGAAAAGGCAGTGGGGAGAGTAGGCAGTAGAGACAAAAAGATAAACGTGTTTATGTTAAAGGACGACGATCCTAGTTACTACTAACTAATTTAGGTAATGATTTTAAAATTTTTCCAACTAAGAATGAACATAAAGTTCAACGGTAGTTTCCCCTTTTCACAATGGGAGAGCCCAGGCAGCACCAAGTAGTAACTAAAGGCTAGGGGTTAACATAGACTCTGTATGTAGATGATGAAGGAGTCTTTGTTAACGTGTACACAAAAAGTATTGGTGAATGGAAAATGCTATTCTTCATTATCACCCTCTTGTGTTCTCTCTATTAAATCATGAGCCTGTTGGGTTGAAACCACGTTAATTCCACTACTGTTTCAGCTACTAATCATGAACACTGAAAATGCCACTGTCTGCTTAATCCAGGAGGTTCCATTCTACACACTGTTACCAAGAAAACTTAGAAGGCTTGAGCAAAACAAATAGCATTTGAATAAAATGCCATTACTTCCTCATGGTAACTTTAAGCAGAAGTTCACTATAGGAAAAAAAAAAATTAATTCCATATAAAGTAACAAAATAGCAACAAAGGCGGCCTATGAAGCAGCATACGGAATTAAACAGCAGGTGCTTACTTGGCCATAGGTCCAGTAGGAGCTCTGACATCTGTCTGAAACCCCTGAACAGAAACACTCATCACAGCCTTTCCAATTATCCTCTTGCAAATTGAAGAAGCCGGATTTGCAGTGACTGCAGTCTCCTCCTTCCACATTCTCCTGTAAATAGAGAGGCATGTTGCCAACAGAGGTGCTTTTCAAAATTAAGAGTTTTAGCTATGTCTGTATCAGGAAAACATTAACTGTTTGGCATTCATTTTACCTTCTCAACCATATTTAACATGTAACAGTATTTTTAAAAAATCTGCTCTAAAGCTCCTTATTAAGCTGTGTCCTTTCCAACTGTACTGGTGGGAAAGATTATTGGATGCTAATGTACTGTGGCAAAATGATGATTTTGATCCTCATGTATGTTAAGTGTGTAGAATAAATGTCATGATGATTACCTGAGCGGGAATACACTGACTGAAATGAAGCCAGTTAGGTTCTTGAGCTACTTTATCATGAAATATGTTCTATGATAAAATTAAGGACATTTATTATATAGATGTGTAATGGAATATTGATATTATACCAGTTGAAAAATATCTTTCCCATTACAGATTAAAATATATACATTTGAGGCAAGTACAAAAACTTGATAGAGGGGGCAGCACCTGTGGCTCAAGGAGAAGGGCACCGGCCCCATATGCCCGGCGTGGCGGGTTCAAGCCCGGCCCCAGCCAAAAACTGCATTTAAAAAAAAAAAAAAAAAACTTGATAGAGAAACTAAGCCAAAGTTAAAGTATTTTTTCAATAGACAAAATAGAAAAGGAGGAAAGTTTTCTGCTATTTATTTTTTTACAGTGTTTCCTTTAACATATTGGGGTAACCAGTTAGTCATAATGTGATATTATAGGAAAAAACTCATTTTTATTCTCTAATTGTTTTCCAGATTGGTTTATTCATCCCAGTCCCAATATATTGAAAAATTATTTAGTTATAGTGGAGCCGATATGTGGACTCAGGCCAATAAAAGCTGCCTGTATAATGAAAGACTGGGAAGGGTGTCATCTCTCCATTTGAAGAACAGTTAAGCTTGATTAGTACTTCTAAATGAAGACAGCTTGCTTTCCAGGCACCAGATTTGCAATATTGCCTAAACATGTACTTACTCCACACACTGTCCCTCTTCCTTGAATTCTTTTATTATCTCAGTTCTGAAGCTTTGTTTTTCCCCTTGGAAAATTACCTCTTCTCTCAACTCTATTCCCAGAGCCCTTTAGACACTGTCCTATTATAACCACAAAAGTAGCATTGTTCTAAATTACTCTCTGCAACTACATGTGATAATCTACTCAAGGGTAGAAACTCTCATTTTTATAGCCAAAGAAAATCACAGGGTTCCTGGTATAACATTGAGTGATAATCGCTTTATAAAATTGTATTAAGTTTAAATAAATCTCTTGGTGGTCATGTTTTCCAGGCATAGAAAAGTGCTATGCACATAGTGGATGCTTAATAAAAGTATCTTAAACAAACTCAGACTATGCAGAAGATAAGGATGACAAAATCTGAGAACTTACAAGGAAAAACAGAAGAGGACAGAAAAAATGACATGAAAAAATAAGGAAAAATTTGTAAGAATAAACAAACGGATTCTCTTTATAACCAAGAGAAGTATTTATTTGAAATTCAGTTGTTGGCTCTTAATTTCTGTGACCCATTTACAACTCAAACACTTCTACATTTGTGGGGGCCTTCAGAAGGGGGTGTCTCTGGTCTTGCTTTATGTGTTAAACTTTAGCACCCTAATAGGCACGAAAATCGAAGTACTGTCTCTAAAATTCTTGCCGGTTTTCATTTGTAAGGTAGATTTTAGTAATTTCAAAATGATAGACATCAGCCAAGCTAATAATCAAACTAATTCAGATTTATAGTGACAAATCCCTTAGCATTGAAGTTGAGAGCATCTTCAAAAGGTACACAGGCAGAAAAGATGAAACATACCTCTAATTATAATTTAGCCTAGCCCATTAAAGACACAGTACAGCTGTTCTGTACACTGTGTTCTTAGGTGCTTGGTCTAATCTACTTTTCACTTATTCAATTTGTATGCTTATAATACCCCTATTCTGAAATTCAGGCAAAGTTCAACAATTAGAAATTTGTAGACATTAGTTACATTTTCCTTAGCTTCGTTTTAGCCTGGTAATGTGACCTTGAAGAAATTATGATTGAATAATTACATATTCAATTTTATTTAATGACCTGAAGCAAAAAACATTAGGGTAGGAATTCTAGGTGCTATAAAGATGGGGTGAGTCAAGGTCTCTGACTTTAAAAGTCAACATCTAGTTGGGTAAAAAGATACACTGACAATCAACTATAACACAAAGTGGAATATGGCAAAAGCATCTCAGAAATAAATTAAATTATGAACACCCAGAAGAGAAAGCACTAATTCCTGCTATGAAGGCTTAAGGAGGCTTTATGACAAGAGTAGAATTTGACCGAAGCTTTGAACCACCATGGTTTAAAAATTAAACTTGTTGGCAGAGATAGAGTGAGAGACTGATGCTTGCAAAGATACAGAATTAATTTTTAAAGTAGAATTTACATTCATTATTTCTTCTTTTGAAGCAAATGTACCAGTTGAGCATCTCTAATCCCAAAATCTGATATCTGAAATTCTCTAAAATCTAAACTTTTGGGGTGATAACATGATACTTTAAAGAAATGTTCATTGGAGCATTTTGGATACCAGATTTTTGGGTTAGGGATGCTCAAAAAGATCTTTCCCAAATCGGAAAATATCCCAAATCTAAAACCCTTCTGGTAATGGTTATTCAATCTGTATTTGATACTTCCTATATGCAGGGAAGGGAACTTCACCGGATACTTCTACCCTCAGACAATGAACATTTCAGGCTACCCTAAGAGATATGGACTTTTTCCCTTAGGGTCTTGAAAGTCATTATGGTTCCTCAGCAAGAGATAAATCAACAAACTATACCCGAGTCACTTCAGTTGGTGTCAGCAGGTAAAATGTCTATGAAATGTGATACATTGGAATAAAGAAATCTTTTATCACTATATGCTAAAGTAAAAGGTTAACTTAACAAGTTTGGGGTGCTCAAACCCTGCACATTACAGAGAATGTTATAATGTTAAAGGGAGATAATCTATAAACCCTTATCATATCCTACCTGATAAAATTGTCTGTATACCTGGAGCCAAGGGTCACACCAGATATATTATGCTAACACTGTGATTTGTGACAAATGCCTGGTTTTTGCTCACTTGGAGGTTCTGGGCCATGCAGTACCAGTTAGTCCTCTGGGGGGGGAACCTACAGGCACAGTAGCTAAGGTCAGTCATATGGGGATTCTATACAAAACTGATCCTCATTAAAAACTGGATACTAAGACCTGGATAGCTTTCCTGGTTAACAATAGATTGATCCTTGTTGTGACACGTTGTTTACGGGAGGATTAAGCCCTCTGTATGATTCCATTGAAAAAGAAAGGATAACTGAAAGTTTGTGCTTGGCGTCTTCTGGATTATTCTTTGTGTATTTTTTGTCTTTGCTGATTTTAATCTGTAACTTTTTATATAATAAAGCATAATATGAATATAATAGCATTTTTGAGTTTTGTGAGTCCTTGCAACAAAGCATTGAAACTGTGGGAGGCCTTGGGGATCCCTGACACACCATATTATACTGTTTTGGTAGGTGTAGGTATCCTATCTCTGTTAGACAGTTTCAAAGGCAAGGTAGTTTGAGGGCTTATAGGTTATCTATCTCCCTATAACATTTGAACATTCTTTGTAATTTGTAGGGTTTGAGCACCCCAAACCTGCTCAGTTTTGTGTAGATATCTACACTTATAAAAGCATATTAGTGATTCCATTTAAAACGAAGTATTACTTTTTCAAGATCTTTAAAGTATGTTGTGTAAAATTCTGTCCCTTTTCTTGCCATTACCTTCTTTTCGGACTGATGAACTACTGTTTTTCAAAAGCCAGCTCAAATGCTATCTTCCTTCCACACAGATCAAAACTGGCTGTCTTCTCTCCAGAATCCTACCATCAGCTACTGGTCTGTGCTTTAGCACAGCTGAACCACTTCACAACACATCTGTTTTCATGAATTCCTCTGCTTCACAGTGAGTTCGTCAGGGCAGGGTTAAGGCCTTGTTGGTATTTTCACTTGGTCACCCAGTGCCCATCAGGGTTTCCTGAACATGGAGACGACCTGAGAAAATATTTGCTGAAGAAGCGAACTTCACATATTTAATTTACATATTTCCTGCTTTGCTCAGGTACCACTGAAAGCACATTGGAAGGAAAGAGAGAATGCAAGAATGAGGGAGGGAAGAGAGGGAGAAGGGAAGAGAAAAATATTAAGAGAACAGAACACCAAAACTTGGAAATAATAAAATACGGAGGAATAGGACGTGGGCATCTCCCGTCACCCGTGGGTAACTGTGCTCACAAGGTCTTGTGTGGTCTCTGATCCTTGGGCTGAATGTCCAGAGGCCCTAGGAAGGAGGCAAATACCAGGATGTGGTTTTATTTCTGCCCTAGAGTGGGATTGAGAGGGTGGAGGCTTCAGGCTTCCCAGCATCTCAGGGCTAAGGTTACTGGCCCTCCCCACTCCCAGACCCCATAACTCCTTGGCCCCTTCCACAGGGCCCACCAGCCATGCTGAGGCAGACACAGGTCTTCTGCTCTCTTCCTTAGTTTAAAGTGGAATTTATGATGCCTTATTTGTTTCTGCAGCTACCTGACCTGGCCATCTGCCCTCAGGCCAGTTCCACGTGTGCATTTCTGGAAGCCAACAGCTCTTTCCAAGTGATGAAAAGTACACGCCAGGGCACGAGAAAGACCTGCCTCCCCTCCCACTGTAAAATAGTTATGAGAGACGCTGTTCAGCACAGAGGGACTTTTGGGTCCACTGAGTTCTGTTCAGCTGAGCTGTCATTGTTTTTCCTTTAGGCTGTCTGGCTGTTATGCTAACCAGAACAACAAGCATAGCTGTTTAACATTCATGCCCTGTGGTTTATTTTGGACAATTTAATCAATATTTCATCAGAAAATTGTTTTTTAGCCCTTTAGAAATGTGATTTTTTACAAGACTGGTTGCATTTTTGAGTAGGATCATTCTTCAAAACCATGCTACTTATTTTTGTTTACAATAAGCTAAACACATCTAAATAGAATTCGGTACGTTCTGACACACATACATACACACACACCCCCAGGAAGCCATCAGTACAGTGAGGATATCGAATCTAGCCTGCATCCCCCAGGAGTTTCCTCCTGTTTTTCTGTGATCCCTCCTCCCAGCTTCTCTTTGTGTCCCAGACAATGATGTGCTTTCTCTCTCTGCACATTGGTTCACATTTCCTAAGGGTGTACCTGAATGAAATTTTCTTTTGTCTGTCTTCTTTTACGTAGCATAATTGTTTTTAGATTCATCTGTATTGTAGCATTATAAAACATATACCACCATTTGTTTTTCTATTCACCTAGTATCTGTTGGCATTAGGGTTATTTCCAGTTTGATCGATTACAAATAAAGCTGCTATGAACACTTCATATGTGTTTTCTTTTTTTCTGGACTAAATTAGCAAGAATAGAATGGGTTCTATGGCCAATGCACGTTTAACTTTTTAAGGGCTTGCCACAACTGATTTCTAAAGTGGCTTTACGATTTTATATTACGCCTGTATTATATGAGAAGTATATCCTCACTAACTATGGATAAGGTTCTTTCTAGTTTTAGCAATTCCAGTAGGTGGGAAGTGATATCTCAATGTGCTTTCAACTTTCATTTTCTTTAATGAGTAATAATATAAAGCTCAGTTTCACGTGTTTGTAACTTCTTTGGTGACCTGCCTATGCTAATATTTAGCCCCCCACCCCCACCCTTTTTCTAGTTGGATTGTTTCGTTGTTATTGAGTTTTCACGGTTTGTTATGTAGTCTGGATACAAGTCCTTAGTCAGATATAAGTTGTGTAAATATTTTTCTCCATCCTTGTGTTTCTGTTTTCATTTTCTTAACAATGTCTTTTAAAGAGCAGCAGTTTTTAACTTTGAGGAAAACCAACTTATCAATTTGTGAGACTGAAAAATAGATCTATTAGATCGTTCACAGATCTATTTTCAGTGTCATACTTTGTCTAATCTGGGCTCACAAGGGTTTCCTTCTAGAAATCTTATAGTTTTAGGTTTTTTAATTTAAGTCTATAATTTGAGTTATTTTTGTGTATGACGGAAGCCTTGTGTTTATTTCATCTTTGCATAGGGATATCAAATTGTTGCAACATCGTTTGTTGAAAATACTATTCCCTCTACTGAACTGCTTTAGCATTTTTGCTAAAAATCTATTCTCCAAATATGCGGGGGTCAATTTCTGGACTCTATTCTGGTTTATTAGTGTATCTGTCTGTATATGTGCTTTAATACCACCCTATGTTGACAACCATGTCTTCATACATCATAAAATCAGGGAGTGATAGTTTTTCAAACTTTTTTCTCTTCTCAAATTTGTTTTGGGTATTATTGGTCCTATGTAATTTTATATGAATTTCAGAATTGTTGTGTTGATTATTACTAAAATGCCATTTGGGATTTTGATTTGTTTGCATTGAATATATAGGTTAATTTGGAGATAAGTTGTACGTTAACAACATTGAGTCTTCTGACCTATGAAGAAGGTATCTATCCATCTATCTATCTCCATTTATTTAGGTCTTCTTTAATTTATCTGTGCAGTGTTGTATAGTTTTAGTGTAAAAGACTTTTACATATTTTATTAGTATCACTATGAAACCATTTTCATTAGCACTAGCAATATCTTGTCCTTTAAAATCTACTTTGATGTTAATATGGCTAGGAAACATTTATTTTTAGTAGCGTTAGAATGATACATCTTTTTCTACCTTGTTACATTTAACCTATTTAAGTTTTTATATTTAAAATACATGAGCAGCACATAGTTTAATTTTTTAAATAAAATATGACAATTTCTACCTTTTAGGGGTTATTTCTAAATTATTTAAATTTAATGCAGTTATTTCTATACTTAAGTTTAAATCTCTCATCTTGCTATTTTTTTTTTAATTTCCTTGCTGTTCTTTCTGTTCATTTTCTTCTTTTTCTACCTTTGCTTTGGATCAATTGTATATTATTTGTGAATCAATTGTACCCACTCCATTGGCTTATAATCTATAACCCATTCTTTTGTTATTTTAGCTGTTGCTTTAGGATTTATACTGTTCATCTTTAATTCTTTGCAATCAACTTATAAGCGGTATTATAATACATCCTATATGGTATAAAAACTTTAACATAATATGTTTCCATTTCTCCTCTCTCAGCCTTTATATATTTTACTTATACATGTTATTAAACATACTTTCATTTTTAGTAGTGGTCAGTTATCTTGCAGAAAGATTTAATACTAAAAAATATATTTTTAGGGAGGCGCCTGTGGCTCAAGGAGTAGGGCACCAGCCCCATATGCCGGGGGTGGCCGGTTCAAACCCAGCCCCGGCCAAAAACTGCAAAAAAAAAAAAAAAAAAAAAAAATATATATATATATATATATATATATATATATATATATATATATTTCTATATGCAATACTTATTTCTAGGGCTCTGATTTCTCTCTCTAGACTCATTTTCCATTTGATATTATTTTCCTTCTGCTTGAAAGATTTCTCTTTGCATTTGTTAGAGTGAGTGTCTGCTAGTGGCAAGAATTTTGCCTTGTGTATTTTTTACAATTTTTAAATTTCTTTTGCGTTTTGAAAAGATGTATTTTACTGGGTATCGAATATAAGGTGGATAACTTTTTCTATCTGTACTTTGAAAATGTCATGGCACTGTCTTTTTACTTGTATTGTTTCTGCTGAGAAATCTGCAGTCATTCTTTCCTTCATTTCTGTGCATAAAACGTGTCTAGTTTTTCTGAGCATTTTAAATATTTTTCTCCTGATTGTTGGTTTTGAGCAATTTTGTGATGAGATGCATTACAATAGTTTTCCTCACATTTCTTACATCTGTGGGTTTGTAGGTTTTTCATATTTGAAGTTTTTTTAGCCATTTTTTCTTCAGATTTATTTTCTGTTCCCTTTGCATTTTTCTCTCCCTCAGGGACTTCAAAGTATATATTGAGCTGCTTGAAGTTGTTCTACAACTCGCTACTATTTCTACTTCTTAACATACTTTTCTATCCATGGTTTTTTTTTTTTTTTAATTGCTGTGCCTTTAAATTCACGAATCTATTATTCTAAAATGTCTAATCTGAAATTAATATTATCCAGTGTGCTTTTCCTCTCACATGGAATACTATTTCTCTTTAGAGGCTTAATTTGGCTCTTTAAAAAAGATCTGTTCTGTCTCTACTTAGCGTTGTGAACATATGGAATGCAATTATTATGACTGCGTTAGTGCGGTTGTTTGCTAATTCTACCAAGTGTGTCAGTTCTGGGTCAGAATCTTTGACTGGAAGCCAGACATTGTAACAACATTACCTTGTTGGATGCTGTATATATTTTTTATTCTTATAAATATTCTTCAGGTTTATTCTGGGATGCGGTTGTTATTTGATAAAAGTTTGACCCTTTAGAGTCTGGATTATATCATTTATGGGTAGATCCAGAGCAGTTTCAGGCAAATTACTCTGCATCACTAACGCAAGATTTTTCCGAGTATTCTACCCAATGCCCAAGGAATAATGAGTCCCTCCCCCCCCCCCCCGACTTAGCTTTGAAAATAGGACCTGTGTGAGTGCTTAGTAGTATTCCTTTTAATGTTCAGCCTTGGATTGTTTTTTCCTGTGCATGACTTGATCAACTTTCTGCTTGACAAGGTCCAACTTCCTTTATTTGAAGAGGCTCCATTACTTTTCTCCAGGATTCTCTCTATATGCAGTTTTCTCCTTTTCAGTACTCTGTCCTACAAACTCAAGCTTCCTTACCGTCCCTGAAACCTAGCTGTGTTTCTCTACCTAAAGAGTCCACCAACCTCTTCTGGGTTCCCTCTCCATGCATCCTAGCCTTCAAACCATCTCAAGCTATTTAATAGTAAGCTGGCAGAATTTTAGGGATCATTTTGTTTGTTTTCTGTCACTTGTCAATCACTATCGTCCATTGCCTGATGTTCAGAGCCTTGGAAATGACTGTTTCATATATATTCTTTGTCCAATTTTTATTTTTCTCAAGTGAGATGGTAAATCCAGTACTGTTATTCCATCCTGGCTAGATGTGAAAGATAAATTGTATGACTTTTAATCTACACAATTATATCCACAATATTATAACAGCAGCCAAAGGATAAATATAATTCAATATGTGTTTATTAGCTTTTCATACAACTTTTCAGAATTGCATGCATATGAGTGCATTTGGGATGACAGTTAACCAGAAAGTCTAGTTCTAGTCTCCTTTTTAATCTTACCTGCACCCAAAACCCAGCTAAAATACCATTAAGGTTGGTCTGAGGGCAAGGTGTTATTGATCTATGACAAGTAAGAATTAATTTTGTACTTTATTCAGTTCTAACAATCATTAAACATATGAAACTACTCAGTTACTGTCTTTGATTCACTGGGGAAAGGAAACACTTTGGAGATACACAGACCTGGACCTCTCACAGCCTCCTTCAAAGCTACATTCAAAGAAAGTGCGTAACAAATGTTGCTGAAGGAAGAAATATGTGGTGAATATATGACTGTAAAGTGATGAGGCTGGTTACCTGGCACACATACCATATGGATGGAGGGGAAGGCTGATATTGTAGAAAAAGAGCTTTAGACTCAGAGAGAATTGGAGGTCTAATGACAGCTCCCTTATTTAGCAAGTAGGGAAAAACAAGTTTAAAAAAATTGCCTTCATCTTTGAAATAGAGATACACTATTTATCTTATAATGGTCTTACGAAGATAAAATCAGATGTGCATAAGACACACCCAACAGAGAGCAGGGCATACCTTAGGCATCCAATTAATGCAGATTATCTCTCCTGTAGACCATCTCACTGTGGAAAGTAACATTTTTGCACTGTTACTTCTCACAAATATATAAGAGACTGTCTTAAAGTGGGAGGAACAGACTTTAGGATTTCTTGACTGATGTGAAAGCTTTGAACTTTGTGAATGGATTAGACTTTTTTAAAGGGCAAAAGAAATCAAAGTCAAGGCAAGTAAATAAATGTAGTGACTTGTCAATGAGATAAAAATAAATAAACACAAAAGGCTATGACTATGAAATTATGTGTGTAAGCATGAAGATATGAATTCCAGTAATTCATAAAATAAGTTTTTAATATCAATTCTTAATTTGGAAATCAAACGTATTCCGAGGATTACTACACCCTAAGAATAAGTTTCCCTTTTTAAGGAAACTCTCGGGAGTAAATGCATTCATGAGAATGTATACCGTTTGGTCTATCAAAAGGAAAAAAAAAATCAAAATGTCTAATTTTGTTACTATCTGATGACACTTTTTACAGTCCCTCGTCTCTCTATATAATATGTTTTAACATAGGCTCATTTGTAACCTGAGGAAAGAGAAATTCAGATAAGTTTTAAGTGACTTGCCTGTGGTCACACACTGGTAATTTGCAGATGTGGGTTTGAACCTAATTGTACCCTACTTTAAAAACATCTTGTTTTCAGCACAAAGTTAATGTTGGCCAATCAACTGATAATAAGTGAAAATATTTTGGTAAGTAATATTACAAATTATTATGATTATTATCATTATTAATTTTCATTCCCACTGCTTTAAGCTGCAGATAAACTTGATCTGCATGCATTCTTGAAGAATGACTTCAGTTTTGGGTAGCTGGGTCTTGGCAGTTGAGAAAACACGCACAGTGACTTTGGTGAGATTCCGAATCTTATCTCAGGAGTCTCGCACGGTCTGTGGGCCCAGACAGAAGGCCGGGAACTGCTTTTCCTACACCTCTTCCTCCAGCGGGTTCAGGCGCAGCGCTGGGGGCTCCAGCTGCAGCCAATTAAACCCCCCAAACAGGAAGGGGCCAGAGCCATGGTAGGGGCTGCCGCAATGTTAGCTGAAGAGTCTGGTTTTCACCAAAGGTTCAGCCTCCTCACCCGGGACACACTTAGACGTCTTGTATAGAAAGCCTGTGCTCGGGAAAGAAGCAATTTTAGCCGTGGGAACCTTGTTCCCCACTGTGGACGGTTTGCTGCACCGCTCGAGTGCGCGCTGTGCACGGTGCCCACCCAGCGAGTCCGCAGGGGAAGGAGACCTCGGCTCCAAACCAGCTTCACGCTGCCTTTCTTGATTGAAATTCAGAAAAGCCTGATTTTTAAGAGCCATGCACGGGGCGGCACCTATGGCTCAAAGGAGTAGGGCACCGGCCCCATATGCCAGAGGTGGCAGGTTCAAACCCAGCCCTGGCCAAAAAGCGCAAAAACAAACAAACAAAAAGCCATGCACCTTCAAGATCACATCAGCGCTGTTCCCATGTCTAAGTACACTCGTTATGGCAAATGTCTAGGCCTAGCTTCAGATAAAGTATAGAGGTCTAAGAAAAATCATAGCCGGAAGGAGCAGCCAGACCAAGTCAGGAGACCTGCACTAGGTTAAGGAGGAAACACTGAGTCATTGAACTTTTGTAGCATTTGTGTGACCTGATCAGAAGAAACAAATCCTAGTCCAAATTGAATTACTGGTGTTTTTTTCTCTGCCTTGCCAAAGCCAGTATGTCTCACTGATACACCCCATTGGGTTCACGTAGCTCAGCTCAGGGAGAAGGCAGCATGGACAGGTGTGCCAAATGGTCATCAAGGCTAACTGTTAAAAGGAGCATTTTATTTTTCTATTTTACTAGTTGACGGTGCTGTTCCATTGTCACAGTAGAGTCAGTGACCATTGAATTAAAGTGTTAAAGCTTAAGAATATTTAAATAGAACGAGTCCACGTGCATCTCATCAAAACCAGCATAAAGAAAATGCATCTGTATTGGCTGGAGTCCAGTATCTGATAGTTCCTTCCTTACTTAGTAAATGCTAAAGACAGTCAGACCAAACTAGCACATTTTATACATTGGGAATAATTTTGGCATTTCATCTACAAAAAGTATGAGTTAGGTATTATTATACTTATTATAGAAAAATCTGCTAAAGCAGGAGGATCACTTGAGCCCAGGAGTTGAGGTTACAGTGAGCTGTGACTGCACCACTGCACTCCAGCCTGGGTGTCAGAGAAGACCCTGTCTCAAAAAAGGAGGATCATGGGGGAGGAGGAGGAACAAGGAGGGGAGGAGGAGGAAGAATGAAGAAGGAAAAAAAAAAGAAGAGGTGTCTGAAACAAGGGTGAGGAGCACATGTGTAATCGTCAGTCTGGTGAGCAGCAAAGCTCGGACTTAAACTTGGGATTAGGGATTCCTGGCACAGAACACGTTACTCTTGTTACTTTTTACACATCCCTTGACAGCCCACCACATACCCCTTAATAAGTTCAAAGTAACCCTGAACGCAGGGCAGGTGCCATTCCAGTCCTCGAAGAGCCTTGGGCCGCTGACGTGTTCACGTTTGGACAGAAGCTAAGATGGTGAACAAGAGTGCAAGCTCCGGCCTTCTTCCCTTCACCTTGGGGGAAAACACAGAACCCTAGCGAAGTTTTTATAAGGACTAAGTAAGAAAATGCATGTCGGATGCCAGCACTGAGCCTTCATGTTCTGAAGTCTGAATGGTAGATCTGGCGTGACTTTCGGAGGGAACTCCGGGCTGAGAGAAGCTTTATCCTTCGGGGGCCTTTTCAGGAGCTTTCCGTGGGGTGTGTGGAGATCAGACTCCATCAGTGACATCTGCCTCTGAAAACCACATGTAGAGAAACCAAATTGCAAATGCTTGTGTGTTTCCTACTAAGTGACCACTCTCCTACCTGAGGGACGAGTGGGCAAGCGTCCTGGCCTGTCCTCGGGAGGTGTTTGCCGAGCTGCTTCCCTGTTTTGTCTGGGACTGTGGATCCCAAGCTGGGCAGGGCGGCTTCTCTGGCGGAGCCTGAGTGGACGACCAGAACCTTGGAGGGGCCCCTGGTGGGTGGTCTGGCCTGGGCCGTGTGTGGTGATATCTAGGGCATGATGGAAGACTGAGCTATGTGCTCAGCCTTGGGGTGAGACCCGTATCTGAGGCTCTGCTGGCATCCTTTTCCGGTTCCTGCCGTTTCTGTTACTGATATCTATTTCTTCCCCTTTTCAGAGCCTCCTACACACAAGGAAAGGCTTTCACAGTGTGCCGTGCCCTGCACGCCCTTTCCTCCCTCTCCACCTGTCCCCACATACGCTCAGGCCTTTAGGAAGAGGCCAGGGCCGCGCTGATTAAAATAAGCATGTTTCTTTCCAGCAGACCACCTTGTCCCACATCACGGCTAATTCTGAGAAGAATGAGCCCTGGAGAGACAGGTCACCCAGAATGGGACGCCATGTGTCCCAGAGTCGTTATCTGACAGAGGCAGGGACATCGTTCTTGTTTCCGGGGCTTGCAGTGACCTGGTGGCTGTTTATTTCTCACCTTATCATGGATTAGTGGTCATAAATATGAACATGTCTCAATCCCCAACACAGGACTACGTGCTGAGCCCCTGGCCCCTCTGCATAATCAGCTGCTATAAACTTTACCTGTTGGACTGGCCACTTCAACTCAACAGATTTAAACGTGAATCCATCATTACCTCCACCCCGCAGCTTCAACCCTGGGCTCTCTGCAGCCCAGTGTACAGACTCATCATCTGCCACCTGCAACCCCAGCGACTTCTTCCCTCATCCTTATCCAGTTCACCAAGTCCCTTGGAGTCACTCTAGGGTGTCCCCTACACCCTCCTCCCTTGCACATTCTCCCTATCCTTGTGTCTGTTCCTTCTCTCATTCTTTCCTGGACTATGACAACGTGGTCCACTCGCCAGGGAAACTTTCAAGTCATAACAATGTCTGGGCCCCATTTCAGACCAATTACAGCTACTGAGGGAGGGAAGGAAAGGTGGAGTCCGCACACCGCTAGAGTTTTAAAAATATCCTCATGTCATTCAGATGCATATCTAGGGCTGAAAACTGTTGTCCACCAATAACAATCTGACCAGTCACTCACTGCCTTGCATGAATAGAATTGCCTATTCTTGCCTGAACTTGAAGCAGGCTTCTAACTAGGCCCCTCTGCCATTTTCTCTGCCCCTGTAAATGCATCATACTCATGACTCTCTCCGGCCTGGGAAAAGGCATGGCACTCTACCTCTACCAGCCTCACACAACCCTCCCTGATGTCAAATATCAGGAGTGCTACAGGTCAACTCTACTTGTCACAAGTATACATAAAACAAATTATGCTTTTATTTCAAATTTATTTTTATGTGGACATGCCCCAGCGTGATAGTAGCTGGTCACCCCTACACTGACCACCTCCTTAAGTTGACCTAATTTTCATAATCAGACACGCACCACAAGTGCTCAGTGCAAGTTCCTTACATTGACGTCTTCTGTGTACTGAGAAGTTTGTTATAGTCCCTTGGCTGGTCAATTTACAGAGCTTCTACTGTATTTTAGAAAGCCTTAGTTTGGAGGCAAACCTTATCTCTGGCTCAGATATAAACTTAGCAGTTTGTGAACCTCGAAAGAGTCACCATCTCTCTCGCTCTCGGCTTCAGTCTGAAGTGAAGGAACCGGACAGGATACTCTCTCACATAACAAGGCACAGAACCTCATGAGGAGTCCCACTAAAGGGATGTATTTCCCTCAGAGCTGCTTGTGTTCCCACAAGTTATTTCTCACCGTGAAGCATTTCTCTGTAATAGAACTGCTCCCAGCTCAGATTTTGTGATACCTGGACATTTTTGCCTGTGTTTTCTATGTTTTATTCAAATCGGTAGAGGCCTGAAGAGTGAATGGATTGAAGGTTTCATGGGAAGGAGTCAGGAAAAATGAGAACATGATCATTAAACATCCAGGAGATGCCAAGGAGGTGGGGGAAGAGCATATGGGAGACTCTTAGGTCCCTCGTGGTCACATCCCTAACTCCTTCTAGAAAGGCAGCCACCAGCATTGTCCCCAGTCCTAACAATAAAGAAGTTGGTTATTTGGGGGTTTTCTACTCATGGAATATATGTTTGCATATCAGCTAATACCTTCAGGGTTTCAACTGGAAAGCTCTAATCACCCCCTTTGCCTTCCAGATTGAGCAACCAGGTGTTTTCAAATGAAATCATGGGGCATCACTAAGCATTTTACAAAATAGCATTCCAATGACCTAAGTGTCACTGAATTAAAAACAGATGGTTCACATTGCCTCTTAAATATATGTGTTTGAAAACTAAAGGAAGGAATACTGGACACAAGCTCACTCAACATTGCTTTTCCCAGTCTTTTGGTGGTTAGGATGCCAGTGCTACACATTTGGCTGCACTGAAAGGCCTCATAAACATGCCCTTCATCAGTCAGTCCTCTTACCTATAGAGATGAACAAGCTCCATCACTGATCTCCCAAAAGATCAGTGTTCTTAACATTGGCTGTGTACACTGGAGTCACCTGTGGAGTTTTGACAAGCAAACTGAGGCTTTGATTCCTCCTTTGGAAATTCAGATAATTGGTCTTCAATGGTTCAGTCTTGGTGTTTTATTTCAAGTTTCCCAGGTAATTCTATTGGGCGGCCAAGGTTGAGTTTGAGCATGGCTTTCATAGGGGCCTCCAGGCTCCCTGAAACGATTTTCTTTGAATTAGTTAGAATGAATCAGAGGACAGATAAAGTTGATCTGTTCTGCGTCCTTGAGGGCTGGATTATATAGGAAGAAACAGTGAAGTGTTAAAATGTGCACAGATAGAAAGGGATGTCTGACAAAGTAGTCACTTTTCATCCCCTGGCCTGTGGCTAGAAAGGCCATCAACAGGAATGTCAACTTCTTGTCAAAACTCTCCAGTGTTACGGGCTGAATTTCCTCCCCCCCTCCTCCCCAACTCTTATTCAAGTACTAACCCTCACTCCCGTAGAATGTGACTTTACTGGGAGATAATTTCCTTCCTTAATGAGTTAAGATAACATTCATTAGAATAGATCCTAATTCAATACCACTGGCATCTCTATAAAAAGGGAAAATTTGGATGCAGAGAGTTGTACACAGGGAGTAGGCTATGTGAGGATGAGGGCAGGGATTGGGGTGGCAGTTTTACAAGCTGAGAAAGACTAAAGACCAGTAAAACCCCAGAAACTGGGAGAATGGTGTGAATCCAATCCTTTCTCTCAGCCTTCAGAGGGAACCCATCCTTCTGACACTTGATCTGGGATTGATGACTTCTGCCTGGCACTGTGAGACAATCTGTGCTACTTTGTTAGGGCAGCACTAGCAAAATAATACAATATACGTAGTAGTGTTTAAGATTCCCTTCATTCTGAGACTCTCAGAAGAGACCAGATAATAAAAAAGCGAATCAGCATCCTCCGAGCACTTGCAGAGTGTCCAGCTCTCTGCTAAGTGCTTTGTAAGGTCTATCTCAGCTGCAGAATTGTAACAGGTTTTAACAATTGGTATGATCATCTCTACTTAGAGGAAGCTTAAGGTCACTTAACTAGAAAAAACATCATAGAGAAGAAAAAAAAAAAAGGAAAGGAAAAGGAAGCTCTGGTTCTTTTGGAGCGAGACTTCTGGAAATTTTATGTACCTGAAAGTAAATTATTTTAAAAAATGGACTCCTGGCCTTCCAAAGCTAAGGCTTCCACTTCCTCTACGTCTGGACTACACACAGCTGTTAAATGTAAGCCTTGGTAAGTGAGATAATCGGAGCATTTGCTGGAGAAAAAATAATCTCTGCTTGGAGTCCTAAGAGGGCTTGTCTGCGGCCTTAATCCATGTGGGTGACCATGATAGAATGCTACACATGGGTGGCCTGCATGACAGCCCCGTGTCACCTCACAGTTCTAGAAGGTGGAAGCCAAGATCAAGGTGCTGGCAGGGTGAGTTTCTCCTGAGGCCTTTTTGTGGCCTGTAGACAGTTGATGTGGCTGTATCCTCACATGGTCTTTCCTCTGTGCACACACGTCCCTGGTGTATCTGCGTGTATCCAAATTTCCACTCCTTATAAGAACACCTGTCCTACTGGATTTGAGCCCACACTGATGACCTTGTTTTTGCCTGAATTACTGCTTTAAAGGCCCAATCTCCAAATACACTTGCATTCTGAGATACTAAAGTTTGGGGCACCAATATAAAGTTTTGAGCTACACAATTCAGTCAATGGCTAAGGGATCAGAAGGACTCCAGGAAGGGACGTGAGTGTGCTGGTCCCCAGGGGTGAGTGAGCACAGGAGGCATCTGTGGCATCAGAGGGAGGTCATGGCTCAAAGGATCCCAGCCACTGTTGGCCGTAGAGAGATAGGTGTTTTGTTTGTTTGCTTACTTGTGTTTTCAGCTGTCTGATGGAGGTTTACCTGAAAAGTAAAGTAGTTGTGTTGCTTTTGCTGTGTCTGCCTGTGTGGCCCTGGGTCTTCCTGGACTAGAAAGCTCTTCCCTGATTTCAGGATGCAGTAGGCATTTTAAGCCAGCTGTTAAGGGCAGAGTTGGTGCCTTTCTGCCAGTAAAGTGGGAATAATGACAGTAATAGTATTTCCATCCTCAGATGGCTGAGGATATTGGCGGCACGTCCAGGGCTTCACAAGTAGGCACTCCATAGGAGTTAGTGTCCTGCCATTCCACACAGAGCCAAGCAGCCAGTCAGAGAGCAGAGCTGAAACAGCAGCCAGCAAATGGTGGTATCTGAGCCTCCCCGAGGGCTTGAGCAGGAGGAGCCATGAGCTCTAGCAGGGCTCAGGGTAGTTAGGAAGACAGACAGACAGACAGACGCAAAACCCCAGAGCTATGTGATGGTGACAGAATAGTAGGGTACAGGAGACCTGCCTATGCCAGCCAGCGGAGACTATTGCCTTTGGATTTGGAACAGATTTTGCTTGCATTTTTTTCAGAAGAAAGATGAGGCAGGAGACTGAGGCCTTCTGGCCACAGCCTAACAGGGGCCTAGTTTATAACTTGGGCACTGGGTGGAATTAACTCTGTGCCTCTGTTCTTTTACCATGCAGCTGGAAGACCCTTGGCCAGCACTGTCCTTCACAAATTGGACGGACCATGTCACCCAGAAGACTCTGCAAGGCCAAGGGGAGGCACCACCCTGTTAGGTGTGGGGACCAGATGGGAGGCCCTTGTGTTTCCAGGACCTTGGTTCCCAGCACTGAAGACTGGTTAGTGGCACTGAGTCAAGGGAGTGAATGAGCAGAGCAGGTAGGTGTAAGCGGGCAGAGTGCCGAAGGGTATTAACGTGTAGCGCATTCGAGAGTGGAGGAGACCCTGTGTTTAACAAGATTTCTCCTTTCTGGCTGACACCCTAATTTTATGTTAAGTATGTGTGTGGGGAGAGGGGGTGAAGTATTCATAGTTTTTCTTAGAAAGGGGTGGAGAATTCCTGGAATTGAGAACCCTCCCCTTTTCTATCCTTGTACGGCAATTTCCTGGGGTTACCATGGTGTTTGTAAACTGTCACAGCACCAGTAGGTGTGAGTTTTACTACGTTAATGAGCAGAGGTCATTTAGGGAGACAGTGAGCTCCACTGTGTGCATATCCCAAAGACCGTCTATGAAGGCCTGGATGACGTCTCTACTTGCTGGTGTCTGTGTCTGGTTTTTGTTGGTCAGTGCTTAAAGACCTTCTGTTGTAGACAAATGTCTGGTCAGTCCTTGGGGACCCCTTGACATGTCATCTGTTCTTTCTAGGGAGCCCCTTCTCATTAATTTGTCCCTCCTAGTGGACAAAGCACCTCCTAGCATCATGTGCCTCTCAGTGGACACGCTGGACAGAGCATCTTTTCCCCTTCCCCCTGGTCCCCAACAGCACCGCTCATGAGCAGTCACCACAAGTGGACACTTGAGCTGCTCTTGTTTTCTATACACGACTTATTTCCATTTCCTTTGGCCCTTTTTGTGGGCTAGTGGAGTGGTAGGAGGGAGGTGGGAATACCATTTGGCACCTCCTTAAAAGAAGAGTTGAAAATCACCAATCAGATGTAACAGGTCTGCTGAGACTTCACAGCGGCTGGGAAGTCTTCCTTAATTTAAAGTCATGGGGAGAAGAAATGTCACCCACTGCTCTTTGTCACCACTGGGGAAGCAGGGCCCAGCCAGGGTGACCCATCTACTTAATGGCACACAGAGAACTTGACCCTGTGTTGGGTTAAGATCATCCAGGGCTCTTGACTCTAGCTCAGCATCTTCCTAATCACTCCCTTTCAAGGGCCACCTGCACTCACATTTGTCTCCTGCTTGGAATACCTTTCCCTGGGGACTTTGATATGCCCTCCAAGTCTCCCTCCAATCCTTATCTCCTCCAGAATCTGTCCCCCAGCCATACACCTGTTCGAGGTCAAGCTGTGTATCCCTCCTCTGTGCCCTCAGAGCAGTCATCTCGCTGCCCTGCAGCTGGGGCCGGGTGTCCTCCCCGCCTTGCAGGCAGCAGGTCTTTGTGGGCTGGAGCCAGCGTGCAGTGCAGGGCGATGCAGGGGGTGGATAGTTGGACAGGTGTGTTAACTACTTGATGCGGCTCTGAGAGTCCAGGACACACGGGCTTGCCAACCTTTGGAGCTGTCGGCCTGTCATGGTCAGCTAGGATTTGTGAGGTCACCTTGCTTCTAAAGAAAAACAAATCATTCTTCAACTATACAGATAAAATAACTCAAAGATTTCCGCATGGGCTTCACCTACACTCACAAGGTTATTTTCCAGAGACTGTTTGTACCCTAGGTGTGGTTGCCTAGGGAGTGGCCCATGAAAGGGAGTCTTCTACTTAGAGACACTGGCTCCAACACAGGCTCCTTCAGAAGTGTCAAAAGGCCTCAGAGACCTCCTGTGATTTTTTGCTGCTGTTGTTAAGGTGTTAATGTCCTCCTTTTAAACAAAAATGTTCTCTGGGTTAGGAAATAAATGGAGTTACTTCTTTGGGTTGAATTAGTATGTGCCATTAGCGAGGTACAAGAAGCCAGGGAAAGGGACCCCAGATGGTAAGGAAGTGGGGTAGGAAAGGTCATGGAAATTGAGAAAGGCAAAAGACCAGGGAGACACCATGAGACTCATCCTTTGGACTTTTGCCTGGGCAAATGCACCCGTGGGGGATGTGAGGATTCCCCATCAGTGATCTACAGACCTGCCCACATGCTGCCTGGGTTCATCTGTGCAGACCCTAAAAAGTATGAATGCCTGGGAAGCATCCCAGACCACAAAATAGACACTTTGGGGTGAATTTCTGCCACCAGTAATTGTTAAAACTTTTCCAGATTATTCTAACACTAATATGCAAGCCAAGGAGAGAATTGCTGATGTGAAGCCTCAACATAACAATGACGGGAGAACCCACCCATCTCTTGGTGGGGGCTGAGGATCATTCACACTTACCTCCCAAACTTTAAATTTGGCCTTTGGGTCTCTTAACCCATTGTGAGAACCTTGTTGAAGGGACTTGGGTTGGCAGAGCCTCTGGGATATCTTGCCCCTCTGCCAGCAGCCTTCCTACAGGGCTGCACTGTGGCCTCCAGGAGCACCTGTGTTCTTTTGCTCACACTCGTCCGCCTGGTAGGAGGTGGACCCATTCATGTGTCTGCCAGATTCTCCCATCTACCTCCATCTTTCAGTATAAGGACTCAAAACATAGGGGGTGTGGGCTGTTTACAGCCTCACTCAGGTCTAATCCTGCTTAGTTTAGCAAAACTGGAGCCATCAGAGACGGATGCTTTTCATTGCTCTGTGGAGAGAGCATAGGAGTAAGTTGAGAGAACCAACACTTTGGAACCAAACGCACCTGGCTCCAGGTCCCAGCGCCAGCTCTTCTTGACCATGTAATGTGACCTTGTCAGCACCACCTAAAAACCACAGCCTTTTTCTGTACAACAGAGACAATAACACGAGCACCTGTCTCAAAAGAGGAATAAAATGAAAGCTGATCTGCCTTTAGCAAGCCCCACACAAAAGTTAGAGCCTTTGCTTGTCCTAGATGCCCCCATACAGTTCAGTCACACCATGGATGAGAAAATGGGCTGCTTGGAGAATAGACAAATAAAAAAGATAATCTAAGTGTTCCATGACCGAAAAACAGAGCATGAACTGCTTAGTTTTTCTCCTTAAATGATGAATGGCTTTAAAAAGTCATATTTGATGGGATTTTAATTCATCATTTATTAGGTGCTTTCTTATAAAATGGGAAATGGGGCACCAATTACCCCGGTGCCCAAACCCCGTCACCACTGAAGAACAGCCACGAGAGAGCCCATTAATCTAGAGTTAGACCGGGTGCCGCCAGGAAGTTCCCCTCCACAGAGCACGTGCCCTGCCGTTTCCTCCCAGAGGCCTGGGGCTGCAGACAGGGTGGGTGGGGTGGGTGGAAGTAGAGGGCTGTGGTGTTTATGGCTCAGTCACAGCAACCGCCTTGTTCTGGACACCTCCCCAGCACCAGGGGCAGGTTGTACCTCACCCCTTCCGCGTGCATCCTCACAAGCTCCACTCCCCCTCTTACCCAGGGGGAGACTAGCCCCCAGGCGATTAATGATGCCAACCACTCATCAAGTCATGTAGGCCGTCACCAAGCCTGACTCGGATGTCCCCGACACCATCTTGCCTTCCTTCACAGCCTGGGACGCTCTTCTAAGAATGAGGAGGTGGTGAGTCCAGTCACAGTCTTCCTTTTAGAGCAGGCCTGGACCTCATGGCCAGGTGGGGACCAAGCTCCACACCCTGAGGAAATACGAAAGAGATTGGTAAGGGAGTGAAGAAGACCTGGAAAAGCCAGAGCCGCAGACAATAAATCAAAGACTATCAGGGAAATATTCATAGTCCAGCGCACTTTCTGATTTTTCTGGGATGGATGGATAGTGGCAAGGATGATGAAACTTCTCTCTTCAGGGTCAGAAAACCTTTCCAGTGTGTATACAGAGGGGAGAGATGGATTGCTGCCTTCACCCTCATACTTTAAGATGTTGGAATTAAGATCTTCCCCAGACATTTAAGATGATATTTTATATGAAGTTCAAATGATGCGGGAAAATCCACATACCATCCTGCACATCATTTGTTCTTTTGGTCCTGACCCAGTGTCTTATTTTTGGCTCCTTGTACATACGATGCCTGACACTCTCTCCTGCCCCTGTGCACAGGCGGTGTCCTGACCTCATCCTTGCTTTATCCTAATAGCTACTATTCTATCCTTTGATTTTATTTCATGTATTCTTCCTCGGCAAAGCCTTCTAATACTCCCACCAGATTTGATTAGGATCATTTTTGGAATTGCTTTGTCTGCATTTGCTTCCCTTGCTAGATTTTCTCCTCTGCAATGCTTGCTTTTATTCTCCCAGGACTAAGCTCTTGCCTGATACAGAAGCTCAGCTAGATGGAGTGAAAAAATAAATGTGAACTTTTAAGAGTGGAGTGCAAATAGGAGGTGAATGTCAGGGTTACGAAATCACCTCTCAACAACGTGTTTTAGAGGCCGACACATAGAAAACACAGAAAATATTTACCTTTAAGGTCCGAGATTATAGGTATATTTTTCTTTTTTTTTTTTTTGTCTGTATTATCTACATTTTCCACACACAATGAACATACACAACTTTATCATCAGATCATATAATCAGATAATGACATGAAAATAATTGCCCTAAGGCTTGGTGAAGATTACAAAAAGAATGCATACATTATAGCTTTCTTCTCATATGCTTTTTAAAATATAAAATGTGCATTTCTATTTGCTGAAAAGCAGTAATATTTATTTCCATTTCCACTGCTGTGCTTCACAGCTTTGGAGGTCATTTTATATCTACCCTACACATGACTTTCAACAGCCCTTGGCGTCCCTAGCAGACTGGTTTGCTATTCATTCTACAGAGGAGGATGCAGACGCCCCAGCTGTGCACAGTGGAGAGAGAGCTTGGCTGGAGCTCACGCGTCGCCCGCTGAGCACCCACTTGGGAAGGGCATTTGACATCCCTTCGCTTCCTTTTCATTATAAGCAAAATTGAAAGAGAAATAGTAACGTCCCAGAATTAAAGCACCTTAATGCACGAGTGACCAGGTCTCTGCTTATACCTTCAAGATGATTGGAAACTAAACTGACCTGCATGGAGTGTGTCACCCATGAGGTTTGAAGCTCAGCCTTATTTGTGCCATTTTCAATTAACACTATACTATGAATTTCAAATCAATGACCCCCTCTACCACTACACCCCTCACATGCTGGAGTAGGGTTGAGTTGTCTCTGGAGCAGAAATTACTTACGCCTTGTCTTTGGAGGATGTCAGGGGTTCTGCCTGCCATGGACTGGGCAGCAGGTGGGTCAGTGGGTCTGAACCCTGCTTCCTCCTGTGGCCCTCCAGAGTGTCATTGCTTGGGCCACTTCATGTCACACTCTCTGTAAATGTCCACGCCAGAGCCTGAGACCCCTATGCTTGTGAAATTAACAGCTGAAGAAAAATTAAGGTCTTGGGAGCCGCTCTGATTATGTAGCCATTACAATGTAATCAAGTAAAAAAGGATAACTTTTCTTCCCTAGATGCTTCTGGAAAGGAAGTTATTTCTCTAGACTATCATGTACTGTCTGTCTTCACTGATGGTTGTTCCTCAACCAGACTATGTATTTACTTGACCTTTTACTAAATACCTTCTATGCAGAAGGCTCTCACTATGCTAGGCTATAACAATAAAAAGCAATTGTCTTTGTCTGTCTTTACAAATGTCTTTGCATTCCCGGACTCAAGCTGTGTTCTTGCTAGACCCTCCTTACACTGAGGGTGAGTGCGTGGATGAACGTTTGAGAGACTTCTCTCCAGATGGTTGATCCACTAACTTTAGAAATCCCTGTTTTGTTAGCTGTAAAAACAGGTTTTAAAGAATCTATGGAAGGTGCCTAGATCTAAAGATCTTTAACAATTGTTCCTTGAAATGTTGCACAAGGTCCTGCCCTCAGAAAGATCCCGTGCTTCCTTCAATTCTCTTTTGCCACCATCTTGATATTCTAGATAGTTTTTGAACAAAGACTCCCACATTTGCACCGAAGCTCACAAATTGCACAGTTGGTCCTGTGTATCTGCCTGCTCTGAACAAAGGCTCACAAAATACTGAGAATTCTTTCAATATTAATCACTTACACAAAACACGCATGTTGACGAGCTAAGTGGGACTGAATCAGAAAACTTGCTAAATTTGATGCTGCCTGACCTTAAACAAAATGCGGATTAAAGATAGGATCTTTTAAATATGCGTGAAGTTAACCTGGCCAGAAAATGTAGGACAAAATTGTAGAAGTTTTCTATGCAGACGTGGTTCTATTTCTCCTCCATCTCTCTGGCTTTGGATTCTGAACATCACACCTGCATTAGTTTCATCTACTGAGTAAGTGTTCTCCTTGTACCTCAGAAGGACATGTGTGCCTCAAAATAAACCAGTACCTTCAACACTGTCACTTTGTAGCTACTAAATCCAGGAGCATTAGCTGATGCATAGATTCTGCCCACAAAGCCCAAGAATTACGGGTGGGGAACTGGGAACTGGAGACCGGTTCAGCGCACAGCAAGTTGCTGGGAGCCTAAGCTCCAACTTGCACTGGCATGTACAGAAGGGAAATCTGTCCTTGGACCTCTCTGTCATGTCTCTTTTTGTTTAGAAACCCTTAAAGCAACAACTAGGAGGTGATTGGTATCTGAGCTCCTATTCTCTGACGAGTGAAGCTACAACATGGAATTTCAGGTCAAGGGAGGTTAACACATGTCAAGCGAGGGGCACCATTCAACCTACTTGGTGATGGGGCTGAAAACACCAAATTGTGAACCTCTCCCTCCTTTGTCCCTTCCATAATGATGCTTAACCTCATTAATCTACTCTCATTCATATATACATATTTTTTTTTCTTTACCCATAGTCCTGCCACTGGGAGACTTGCAAATAAAATTTCTGATGCTGAGAGATGGTATGACTTAAAATAAAGGAGAAGAGAATTCCTATTTGTCTAGTTATTTTACTCATATTTTGGCATTTATGTCTCCCAGATAGCCCAGGAACAAACTGTCATCATTATTCTTTTATAGATAAGCTAGCTGAACTTTCGCAATGCTGCGTAACACGGTGAGTAACTCTGGATATCTGGGTATTTGGGTCTGGCTCACTCACTCTCCCCACAACATCAGCCCAGTGGCCATGGAGGAAACGGCAGTTCTAGAGGGACCTCGAGCAAAGTAGTAGGGTTTTTTTTTTTAAAGAAAGTCTCTTCTTTTTGAGATTCTGAGACGCAGGACCTGGGTCAAGTCTACCTGACTCACTTTATCATCCAGAGGACGTCGCTCTGCTTCCGTGGGCCTCAAGTTCCCACTTGGCCCATGTGGATAATAACGCACATCCTGCCCACTTCACTAAGCCAAAACGCTTTTCAGGTAGAAGTAAATGACCATGTGATCCTGCAGGTTATTGCTGGTGATGTCATTTGTTTTTGTAAAGAACTGAATAGGTTTATTCTGGAGGTGATAATTGGGAAGGGCTGTCCCTGTGCCTCCAGGCAGCAGAGCCAGCCAGGCAGAATGCTTCAACTTGGAAAGTTCACGAGCAGGCAAAACAGTTGCTTAACCTCTGTGAAGGCACAGGGAAGCAACAGTGTTTGTTAATGTAGATGAGGAGAGACAGGCCCTGGTCTTTAATTGGGAGTCTCTACCAAGCTTGTTTTCCTCCCCAGCTTCTCTTCAATGTGGAGAGAACTGCGGCTTCCATGGACAGGAGCAGTCTTCCTCTTTCTCTCCCTTTCCTCAGCTGGCCAGTTTGCAAACCTGGGATCTGTGGTGCAGGAAGATGGGGTTTACATCCTAATCCCTAGGAAACTTCACCTCACCTCACCCAGTTCATTTCAACCAAAAGACGAAAGGAAACTAGGAGTTAGCTGATGCCAAAAACAGGCAATCAAACCAAGCAAACCAGAACCGGCTGATGTCACTCGGGGCTTTCTGCACCCTTGCCACCATTAACACCTGGAAGGCCTTTGATTCTCACATTAGCAAAACATGCCATAAATCGCCAGCTTCCCTTCTTCCAACAGAAACCCTGGCCCCTTTGCAAGGGAGGAGGCGGAGGAATGTCACAAAGGCACCATTCAGCCCTGGAAGGCTTTCTTGATTAAGACCTCTGAGGAGGGACTTGCACAGAGCCCTGTCCCAGGAATGCGCAGGCAGTTACAGCGTCCAACCCAGGCAGCCACTGGATGGACCACTCTGGGAAGGCGCGAGCCCAGACAGTGGGGCGTAGTGCTCAATTTGCCTTATTTTATTGAGAAGGACATTGAATCCTCAGGCGAGGAGTTTAATTTGCAACTTGATTTTTCTGTCTACAAGTGTCAGGCACTATGCAAGCCGCTGATGATGCAATGGTCCCTGCTGTCAGGGGGTTGGGAAGAGGAGGCTGTCCATTCTGTGCATAATGCAGGAAATGTTTACCATCTATGAGCGAATATGACAGAGCTGTGACTATAATGAGAGCCCGTGTTCCTTACTGGAAGCCCTAAATAGGGCTACACACACACACACACACACACACACACACACACACACACACACACGCTATTTATACAAGTAGCTCAGTTGGCCAGATCACAAAACATTTACATTTCAAATTAGCTATACATTTAAAATTACATCATGTATAAAAATATGTTAATTTTTCTCCTCTCCTTTTATGATGCAAGTTTATTCAAGCCCTTCACTTCTTCTACATGCCATGATGTCCTCATTAGAATTGCTAACAGGGAAAAAAAAACCCAAACAAACTTTGTAAAATAATTTAAAGAGGTTTATTCTGAGCTGAGTATGTATAGTCTCAAGAGGTCCTGAGAAAATGTGCTGACGGTGTGCAGGTTGTAGTTTTATTGTATACATTCATGGAGACAGGAATTGCAGGTAAGATCCTAAGGCAATATGTAGAAGTTATACATTGGTTTGGCTCAAAAAGATAGGACATCTCAAAGTGAGGAGGGCTTGTAAGGATGTTGCTTCAGAGATTCTTGGATTTATAATTGGTTAAAGAAATAAAGCTTTGTCTAAAGGCTTTGAGTGTTTTAAGTGAAGAAAAAGAAGTTTATACAAAAGGTGCAATCTCCATTTTTTTTCTTAATGGCTAAATAATATTTCATGGTATACATATACAGTACCATAAAGTATCTCAAGAATGGACAAGCAAGCATCTCATGTATTCATTATTATGGTAAAACTAGCAGGTTAACAACTATAGGCCCACATAAGAGGAAAGCACAGTTAAATTCAAGAAGGGGAGATGGGGAGGGGGGAAGGGATACGGTAAGCTCCCACCTGAAGGGTTCCTTACAAACGCAAACAATGGGGCAGTGTCTGTGGCCCAGTGGGTATGGCACCAGCCCCATATACCAAGGGTGGTGGCTTCAAAGCCGGCCCGGCCAAACTGCAACAAAAAATAGCTGGGCGTGTGGCAGGCGCCTGTAGTCCCAGCTACTGAGGAGGCTGAGGCAAGAGAATCACCTAAGCCCAAGAGTTGGAGGCTGCTGAGGGCTGTGTGTCACCATGGCACTCTACTGAGGCCAATAAAGTGAGACTCTGTTTCTACAAAATAAATAAATAAATAAATAAAATGACTTTCCAAATGCAAACAATGTAACCCAACTATGGGTACCCTCGTTTTAATCCAAAAAGGAAAGGAAAGAAAAGAAAAAAAATTAAAAGTAAAGTAATTTTGTCAACTGGAGACAAGCACCATATACCAGCTCAAGTGACGTGTTAAGCAAACTGATGGCCTGCTGCTGCTTTGGCCTTTGCCTTGCACAGCCTTGAGTCCTGCTAATGGTTTAGTATCTCACCATATGTTTTTCAGTCTCATATCTCTGTTTTAAATTAATTTTGGTCAATTATCACATCTAAATTCTAAAAGGGAGGGGTTATAGTGAGGAGTGTCTGGTCCTTTGCCTTCCTGGCAGGGAACTCAGTTTCTCAGTTTTAACATTTTTCTGGGATCCTTTGGACACAGGAGGGCCATTCAGCTTAGAAATCTATTTGTAGTTGCAGGTGTGTCCAACCTGGGGCCCACAGGCCACATGCAGATTATTTGAGGCCTGTTTTGCTTATCTGCGGTATCAGATATTGTGAAAACTATGCATGGACTTTTTTTTTTTTTTTTAGCTCATCAGCTTTTGTTAGTGTTTGTGTATTTAATATGCGGCCCAAGATAACTCTTATTCTTCCTATGTGTAGCAGAAAAGAAAAAAGTCAAAATTTCTCTTTGGATCATCCAACATTCCTCACCTCTGCTTCTATCTGGAGGCAGCTCTTCTCACAACCTTACCAGACACTGTCCTTGAAAGTTCTTTCCTAAGCTGCAGGTTTCTCGTCACTATTTGTGATCTTCAGAACAGAAAGCTCTTCTCGACTGCTTTCTTAAAGAGATTTTAAAAGTCTTGTTCACAACAACATGCAAGGACTGGACTTGAGAGGTCATATCCAACTCCACCTTTCCTGAGAAATAATTATATTTAAACTAAATGTCTTTGCTCCCTTTGTTAGTAATTCCATTGGGTGACATCTATGGAGATAGAAGCTTGCTTCATGCTTATATCTCATTCCAAAAACTATTGTTATTTGAAAATAAAAATATTTGGGAAAGTCCTCTATAATGGATTTTACACAGAATTAGATATAATCTAACTCTCTATTTTCAAAAGGATATGTTGTTTTAGAGGAGAATATTTTTCCTTTTATTGTGACATTTGTGGAAAATAAGCATGAACTACAAGACGATACAGCAGCTCCCCCTGACCTGTGGGGACAGCATTCCAAGACCTGCTACTCCCATGGACGCCTGACACCACAGATGGTGCTGAACACTGTGTTTTTTCCCATACATATATACCTGTAAGGTATCAGAAACAATAATAATGAAACAGAAAAATAAAAACAATGTGCCAGCATCACTGCTTTTGCACTTTGAGGGCATTATCAAGTAAAATAAGATTTAGTTGAACACAGGCACTGTGATACCATGGCAGACAGTCTGATAATCCAGACAGCTACTAAGTAACTAACAGGCAGGTGGTGTCTCCAGCGTAGATACAGGGAATAAAGAGATGATTCACATCCCGGGGAGGGGGGGATAAGGCAGCTCAAGATTTCATCATGCTACTCAGATGGCACACGCTTCAAAATTTATGAATTGTTTTTTCCTGAAATTTTCCATTTATTATTTTTAAAAATGAAGTTGACCGCATGTAACAGAAGGCCTGGAAAGCAAAACTACAGATGGGCGGGGAGCAGGGGCTACTGTATAGAGAAGAGTGTGGCCACTTTTGTGTAGAAGAGAGAGCAGGAGTTAAGTCAGGAGTTCTCAACCTTCCTAAGGCCACAGCCCTTTAATACAGTTCCTGTGGGTCGCGACCCACGGGTTGAGAACCACTGAGTTAAGTGATCATTCTTGAGGTGACTTGGAAAAACCAGAGGTCATGGTGCCAGGAATGTGAAGTTGGAGAAGACCCCATACAAAGTCACTATGGAGAAATGTTAAGAACTATGAGTGGTCTGAGATTTTATCCTCTTGGCAAGCTAACAAGTCAGCTGCCATAGTTTCATGAATGCTGGCAGTGAGATTTCTGGGACAGAGACCAAGGGCTTCATTATTTACAACATAGAGAGTGGTATGAACTTCACAGATGCACTAATTCTCTCTCCTGGATGAGAGAGAAGTGCCACTCAACAGAAATTCCTTCAATAACATCACTTCGTGCGACTATGTTTCATTATAACATTGATGGGGGGAAAAAATCCATTCCTTTTATATACTCCAAAGATGTACAGATTGGAGATGTGCACGTTAAGCTCCTTGGTGCGTCTCCGCGGTCCCAGTGTGGGGGGTGTGAGTGTGCCCCACAACAGGACAGCATCCGTCTGGCATGTGCTGCCACCTGGCCATCCAAGATCTTGGACTGGAATAAGCAGGCAAATAATCATCTTGCTTATTTTATTCATCTTTTAAAAGGTACACATAGGTCACATTTATTTCAGTGTTTAATAATTAGATGTGTTTTGGTTCCTATTTACAAGTTTGGTGATGTTTTTGTGACTAAGAAATATTGCTCCAGGAACTTAACTCTTTGTTGATATCCATCAGCCTACTGGTAAAATTGGTCTCATTACATCTCGTTAAAGTTTCAGTGTCCAAGAACCAATCTAGGCTCAACTTTTAAAACGACATGACTATTTCACACACTCCAAAAAATAAAATTAATATGTATGGAAGGAAAAAACTCAGAATGGAATGTAAGCAGAAATAAATGAACTTAACTATAGTTCAAGTGAATAACATAACCACACTAAAGGGGAAAAAAGGAAGAAAGAAACCCGTCAAGTTCATTGGTCCTCTGGATCAGAGGTTGGCCAATCTTCTCTGCAAAAGGTCAGATAAAATAGTCAGGCTCTGAAAACCACCTGACATCTGTCCCAACCACCCTGCCTTTGAGTTCAGAAATCAGCTACAGATGTATCCACCTGGATGGAGTTGGAACACATTCTTCCCAGTAAAGTATCACAAGAATGGAAAAACAAGTATCCAATGTACTCAATACTAATATGAAGCCAGCAGATGATCTAATTCACACCCACCCGGGAGAAAAATGCAATTCAACTCAAGTCAGAGAGAGGGAGGAGGAAGGGAGGAGGGGACGTGGGGGCCTCCCACTGAATGGCCACAGTGTAGGGGTGCATGGCACACCTTTGTATGTGCAGGACATAACTACAAGAGGGACTCTACCTAACAAATTCAAATGTTGAGACTTGGTTGTGTATACCCTCACATTAACCTGAAATAAAAATAAGTAAATAATTTAAAAAATAAAAATAAAGAAATCAGCTATAGATAATGTGTAAGTGCTGCGGGAGGGGTGCCTATATTCCAATCCAACGTTGTACATGATGTAAGTCCTAATGTCACAGTTTTTTCTTCTTTTATATTTTTGTCTTATCATTTAAAAATGTAAAAATTTGTCTTAGTGTACAGACAGGACTGTGTTAGATTTGGCCTGTGGACCATTATTTGCAGACCCTTGCACTACCTCACTGATTCCACAAGTCTAGCCTCAGCTTTCTAGTGCCTCCAATGTACACTTTAATTGGTGACGTCATATTTGACTTTAATTACATTTTTACTCTAACTCCGCCAGCTCCTTTAAAACTGTGTCTGCCGCTGGGCCAACACCGATTCCCTCTTACTTCACAGCAGCGGTGTCTTCCTGCACACCCAGAATACAAAGCATGTGCTTTGATACAAATGGCATGTTTTTTTGCCATTTGTATCAAATTATTTTCAAAAACATGCTTTTCCCTGCATCTTTATTGCCACGTGTCCCCTTGCTGTGAGCCAGGATGCTGTCCTATGGCCATGTTTGTGTTTGCTCTTGTTCTTCTCTGGGTTTTCCTTCTATAAGGCGAGACTGTATGTGTCTGCTGTTAGCCAGGGAGTGTGTATGCACTTTGGTGTTGTTATTATTCACCCGAGTGCTCCTCCATATGCCCCTTATGTCTGAAATTACATAACCAGCATGGTCCCTAGCCAAATGCCAGGTGTCCTATAGACCTTTATCTTATGCTGCTTTGCTAGGAGATGGGATTTTTATTTATTTTTATTTTTTTCTTTGCCTTCTCCCTTTATTTTTGTTCTCTCACCATCAGGAATTTTTTGTCTTCTGATCATATGTGAAACACCCATGTACTTTTTCTTCTTGTAAGGGTAAGCTATGCCAATCTACTGCTCACACTATGCTGCTTCTAATTCTCTGCCTTCGCTGGGTAGGTTTACTACTGACAGAGTTCTGTCCTGCACTGTCCTTTCCGTGGCTGGAGTCACTGAGATGGGGAGCAGCAGAGCACAACTGGGAAGCAGGTGGGCCACCCCGGCACCAGGCCTGGTCTCAGCTGGGCAGAGGAGGGTCAGGTGCCTGCGCAGATGAGCCCACAGGCCTTTTTCTCAGCCACACAGAGGTGTGCCTTTGGGGGAGAATGACCTCGGCTGGCAGCGTTCTCTGGGTCTTTCTTTAGTGAAGATGTTCTGTTTCAGAAGTTTAGGTGTAAGTCAATCACTGGCCCTTTCCCCAAGGTCCTTCCTGCCATAGTTAAGAATAATTCCTTCAGAGACTGGTCTGTTATTCATCAGAATTCTTACTTCTAATAATATTACACCTTTACCATAAAAAAAAAGTTTTGATAAATATGGGTTCAGAGACACAAAGTGACTGACTTTCCTAAGATTTTCCAAAAAGAATTGGAAACAGGATTTAAGTCTTCCTTTACCTAGCTGTGAAAGCATTCTCCTCTCCTAAGTACCCTGCCTCCAGAGAGGTTAGGCTACTAAGAAGTCATTAACATTTTTTGGTGTGGCAAACACACCATAAAAACATAAAATGCCTACTGTGTTATTATTAAAAAAAAATATATATATATATATATATGCGCCAAAGAATTCATCAAAGAAAGGGGCGGCGCCTGTGGCTCAAAGGAGTAGGGCACCGGCCCCATATACTGAAGGCCCCTATATACTGGAGGTGGCGGGTTCAAACCCTGCCCTGGCCAAAACCTGCAAAACAAATAAATAAATAAAAGAATTCATCAAAGGAATTCTTCAAAGGATCAATTGCACTGGACATATTCAATAGGAGGTTTTATATGATCCTTCTATGATTCTCTGGTAGACACTGGCATGAAAACACAATTCAGTAAAGACGCCTCTGTTGTCACAATTCTGAGTTTCTCGAGCTTCTTGATTTATAAGACTGAGGCAGTTTGGGAAATGCAGGCACCTGTGATGCATATGGAAATCCATAAATTAATGAGTGATTAAAATCTTACTAAGGCAAACAAATAGCCACAAATCTGAATGATACATGGTTATTGCCAACCATAGCCAGCAGATGTAAAGAAATAATTGGCTTTTAATGATCATTAGTCAGTTTTATTATAAATAATGGATTTGCATGATGTTTGTAAATTTATGCTCCAGTGGGAAGCCACAGTGATGGCGTAATATAAACAGGCAAAGTGATTATGAAGAGCACATCCAAAATTTATTAATTGTTCAAAGTTACATTTATTTATATGTTGTTTTTAACTTTGCCTCACCCCAAAACATAATAATTTAAGGGGATTTGAAGAAATAGCTATAATGAGAAGTTATAATTGAAGAAAGTATAGAAAAAGGCAAAATGATGTTCTGAAAATATAAAGGTCGGGGCAGAGTTAGTACAAAAGATGGATGTTGGAACTTTCCACGCTGATGATAAAAATGTAATGCAAACCCACCTCGGCATTCATTAGCATTCAAAGACAAAGAATTAAAACTGATTTCTGTTAAGATTCCAGGTTAACTTCATAGGGAAAAGGTAGAAACAACAACAAAAACGTTTTTCTCAAGGGAAATACAACATTTCTGGGCAAAATGACCACAGGGAAATTTTCCCCGTAGCTGATAGAAATGACCCAACCACAAAAGGAAATGAATATTCCGTATCATCTAAAGCAAATGCAACAGATTTGCTTCTGACAATCCCATCATGTAGGAAGATAAACTCCAGCCGCGTCACACTTTAACAAAATTTAGCCACTTGAACAGACTCCACCTCTTTCACGGCCCTTTCCCTGCCCTGTTCAGACACGCTTCTTAGTCCATCATCCCGGCAACCATTCTAGATCTCAATTTTACTTGCATACAAAATTTGGTGTTCATTTGTTTATGAGTCTGTAAGAGTTATTTACAACTGAGAGATGCTCTTGGATAAATTTTCTTGTACATCTTTGCTTTCCTTCAAGTTGTCTTCTTCATTCCTTTCCTTTTCTCTTGATTATTCCCGGTTCATCCCCAAATTATTGCTCAGAAATAAAATTGCCTAATAATGCACATTTAGTAATATTGAAGTTTCATGTACTTGAAGACTAATCTGCCAGAGGCTGTTATCCCGACTGCCGGGTTGCTGAGCCGGTGATGACTGTCACCTGGGATTTCCCCTCAGCATCAGGTGGCGCTCCCCCTGGCTCTCTCGTGATGAATTTCTAAATCAAGAATGAATTTTATGCTTTTTGGTGTCTTCCATTTATATTTATTTATTTATTTATTATTATTATTATTTTTTTTTTTTTTTTTTTTTTTTTGGTAAATTGTCTTCCTGAGTAGCTGTTTAGAAAAGGTTACATGGCAGGTAAGTTTTTGAGTTAATGAATATCTTAAAAATGACTATTTTATAATCACTCAAGATTGATAGTAGGGTGGTATAGAGAACTGGTTGGAAAGAATTCTCTCTTATACCTTTCAAGGAATTGCCACTTCTGCCCCCATTTACCTAGACTTAGGTTTTCCTCCTTCTGGAAACACAGCATCGTGTAGTGACCCTTACTCAGTGCATGTTCTGCTTCTGGGAGGTTGGCAGTCCACTCTCCGTCCATCTCTGACTGGTGCTGTTGCTGTGTTTTCCTTATTCCTGTGCTATTTTAGGCCAGTGGCTTTTAGGTGGTGCCATATGTGTTAGGGTCCCTTCTGTGGCTACTGGCTTGGAAGTGGGCCCACTGGGTTTTGTGTTGTTTTGTGGGACCCTGTGCTGGTGGATTCAATAGGCTCTGGAGAGCGATACTGTCTGAGAGCCTAGAGCATCAGTCCTCAACCTTTGGGTGGTGACCCACAGGAACTGTATTAAAGGGCCATGGCATTAGGAAGGTTGAGAACCACTGGCCTAAAGGAAGGAAATTATTAACCTACTGATATATATATATATATATATATATCATTTTCTTTCAATGATTGGCAGACTCTTGGGATATGGAAGAGGCCCACTTGGTCAACTGTCATCAAGTGACCATGGATCTTATGTCTGTCTAAACCTATATTTTAGTGTTGCTGAGTACGTCTCATTTTATGACATGGTGTGTACAGACAGAATCTAGCTCATTATGAGCAGTTCTGTATACAGGTAACAAGGATTGTCATGGGTTGCTGTTCTGCTCTTACCAGAGTCAGTAGCATGCCAGCAGTTGTTCTTCAAAAAGTGTCTCCTTCTCCCCTGCACGTGCACTGCCTGTGCTCACTGGCACTCCTGGTCCAGGATCCCAGAGGCTGACTCCATCATGCTGTCACTTGAGCTTGGCACTGGAGCTCTTGACATGTTGCTCCACACTAATATCTTTAAAGTCTGAAGGTCCGCTGGGTCATGCAACCCAAAGACAAGAGCTGCTTATACTATGGAATGAACCACCCACAGTGTATGTGCCTAGTGTGGGCCTCACCCAATGCTGGCAGCATCTCTCTCCCCTGCTACCTGGGCCAGAGCACTATTGCCAGGCAGGTGTCATGCTGTCTGCAGGACTCGAAGGAGCCTCCTACATGTTGTGCTTCCTATTTCGTGATGGGAAACACAGATGGAATAATTTGTCTTTTAATTTCTATGGTGCAGTAAGTTGAACGATGGTTCCCACAGATTTGTCCATATCCCAATTTTCATGAATTCGAAGTGTTAGTTCATTTGGAAGAAAGGTCTTTGCAGATGTAATTCAACTACAGATCTTGAGATGCAGGCATTATTTTGGGTTATCAGTGTGGGCCCTAAATTCAATGACAAGTGTTGTTGCAAGGGACAAATGAAAAATTCAGCTGACAGGAAGAAGAAAGCAATGTGAGCGTGAGGCAGAGATCAAAGTGGTGCAGTCACGAGTCATGGGACGCTTGGAGCCTGCCGAAGCAGGAGAGAAAAGGAACAGAGTCTCTGCAAGAGACTTTTGGGGAAAATGGCACTGTCAACCCCTTCTGGCTTTGGACTTCTGGCCTCTCAAACCATGAGAGTAAATTCCTGTTGTTTTATGCCATTTTAAAAAATAAATTGTTATAGCAGTTACAGGAAACTAATGTAGGTGGGACCCGGGTATTCCCTGAACACTGGACTCCTAAATATTTCACTCATGTGGTACCCCATTGTCTTTGTCGGGTTATTGCCCACCCTCAGCTGTGCGCGTGTCTTACTAAGGCCTCCAGCAAGGTTTCCCCTTTTCTCTCCTCCAGTCTGATTGACATGACGACATAAAGGATGGCCGTGACGTTCTGTGGGATGTCAGACAGTGCAGGACCTCTTCACACTGAGACTGACAAGCTCGGGGAGGGAGGTAGTTCACATTGCCATAGGGCACTTTATGAACCTATAGTTTTGTCCATTCGGTGTAAGTATAAACTATTTTTTTATATACTTTTCTTATTAGGATAGAAAAGAATGACAACAGAACATGAAACTTGGTAATCTACTGTGTCAAAGCTACCCAATCTGGAATGGGGAGTGCAGTTGCAGCTGGGGTTACACTGTCTAGTCTGTGGTAGTACACCGTCTTCCTCCAGGATGAATCTGGTATCTGCAGGGGCTGATGAACTGAGTGAGGACTTAGTAGGAACTACTGCCCAGGCATCTTTTAAATACTTATGAATGAAACTCATTTTTGACATACCCTGGAATGGGATCTTGTTTTTAATTTTTAACACCTTGGTTTAATGGGGGGAGCAGTTTCAGAAGGGGCCAAAGAAAGTAGCTGCCCCTGAGGAACTACACACTTGGTTGACACTGGCCAGAACCCCGTCTGTTTATTTGGTTCCACTGCAACACTGGTGCTATGATGATTTTTGGGGTCTCTGGTATCAAAGTCCATTTGAATTTTTCTATTTCTCCAGTGTAAAGGTATCTCAATTATGTGTCTACCTGGAATTTGACTCCTAAGTGGCGTTACCTGGCCTCATTGCTGTCAGGGAGCCTAGCCCTGTCCTGTCCTCTTCTACCAGTAATTCTGCCTAGAAAGTGGAGCACGCACTGAGGAGCTTCTTGGAAATGCTGTTCCTCTCTCACCAAGGCATCCCTTGCTTAATCTGGGCTTTGCCATGGAATGTGATCATGTGGTAGGTTTGGACTACATTGTGGGCTCCCTCCAGAATGTCCACTTCCCAAGCCTTTCAATCCCATTTCCCCCATCAGACGCAGGGGTCCTGGCATGTGGACCTCTCTCACTCTGCCCATACTTCTTCCATGCTCTTGGGAACTATTTTGCATGATCCTAAGGACCAGTTTACACTACTCCTAGGGTTTCTGCTGATTGCCAAACCCTGTATCTTGGGAGACCACTCACAAATCACTGAAGCACCAGTACATTAGCCCCCCCTTCTCCTCTCTCAGGCCCCAGGCCTCCTGGTCAGTCCCATCCCTGGTCCCCTGGCTCCTCCTGGCCTTACAGCTCCTGTGAGATGTCACCCTATTCCTGCCTCACCAGGCCCAGCACATTCTTGGATGGATGAAGTTGCAACTTAACTGAGTTGTTGGCCTGATGGCCAGGAGGCAAGGTGGGGACAGATCCTGAGTGGGGAACCTGTTGTCTTTTAGGGGAGTGGGTTAAAATGGAGGGAAAGGCCACACTGAAGGCTCAGAGATCGAGGGAGAATCTGGAAATTTAGAATTTTCCAGGGCATCGACCCACAGATCTCCATTCTAGGTGTCAAGGTCTTGTTTTTTCCACTCAGGGCGTTTACCTAGGCAAAGCGGGCCTTGGTTAGGAGTTTCTTCTTCTTTCTAGCTCAGTTGCTGTGGTGACTAAGTTGTGAGGCTGCTTCTCGTCCCTGCCTGCCCTGCTACTGCAGGACGTGGCACCATAGAGGCTTTGGATTCCACACTTGGCCTCCTCCTCACTTTTAACTTTCATTTTATGTTTGTCTGGAGCTTCCGTCGAGTCCAACAACAGTCAAGTAACCTCGTTGCCCTTTTCTTCCCTATTTCCCTCATATTTTCAAATGCCTTTTCAAATACATTTCACTACTTGGTGGATTCCCTTCTGCTAGCACCCCGACTCCCACTCAGCGGCAGTTATGACAAGTGGTTGCCCCCTTGAGCTCCAGCAAACATGAATACTGCATCTACAACTTCACTGTTGCTGGCTGGTGACTAATCCAGCTCCAATATCCTGCCTTAGCCCTGCTTTCATGAAGGACACTATTTGTATTCCCAGGATACAGACTCTGGGATGAAGCTTAATGTTCAGAGCATCTATTAGATTATCCCTGCAATTGATCTCCAAGCAAGGGGGACGTTTACAAAAAAGGATTGGACAAAGGGAAAAGGTGAACTGTGAATATGCAAGCAGAGCTCAGCCAGCACCACGGAGAACTCAGAAACTGAAATGATCAGAGTTGCCCAGCACTGGGCTCTATGCCCATGCCTCCATCAGTCACTGGACGTGGGTCACTCTGGAAGGGCATGACTTTGGGCAAGGTGCCTCTTTGCAGCTGAAACAACCCCTAAAAGAGATAGTTGCTGGAGTTTGTCTCCTCTCCAGGAGCTTGTGGGAAAAGGGGGACAAGTCCGTCTTCCATGGGAGATATAGGTGCCACATCTTTATGGTTTCCATGCCTTGACTCTGCCTAAAGATGATATGAGCAGGAAATTCCTATTCCTTTTGTAATCTGTAGGACTAGACTCATCCCTACTATTGGGACAGAATTATAATCTCATTCTGAGTTGTTGCTCCCCAAAGATACTGGTAGATTCTGGAATAATCATCAATGCACCATAAGAGGTAACTATCTCTAGGGATAAGTGGAATATATGGAAATGAAATAATTTATTCTTTCTAGACCATTTTGAAACCATTCTTCTATGTTCCAGGAATAAATAGTTTAGTTTCCTTTATTTTCTGCTTAGGTTGTGGATACTATGCTAGGTGGCGTATATTCCACAGTACATGCTCCAAGTCCAGCAGGGAAACAAACAAAAACAAATTTGACATTAATAGTGTTCAATATGTGCTATAATTAAATTATGTCCCAACTAGAGTGAGCTCAGAAAAGGGATCTTCTAGGAAAATTTTCACAAAAGCAAGGACCTCTGAACCAAGGTGTCTGACGAGTAGCACTCATTCAATGAATGTTTGTTGAATAAATTATGAGTAGACTATTAATAGGCAGCCAAAATTAGGATGGATGAGAAAATTCCAAGCAGACCTCAGAGGTCGTTAAATGTTTCCCTGTATAGAAAGCAGTAGGTAGTCAGTATGAATATTTATTAGGTAGGCCTAGAAATATAGAGTGATGTCATATTGCCTTGAATACCCTTGTAAGGAGCACTGACAATCTTTTATGGGCAGAAGGAGAGGGTGTGGACCTCTGGAGGGTTTGGGGGCAGATTATAAAACGGTTCCTCTGTGGAGTGAGGAGAATGGACTGTTTAAGGAGAGATGACGAAATCAAGGGCTACAGCATTGGCCAGGAAGAGCGGTGATGAGTCTGAGTCTGATACAGATGTGGCGGGGAGAGAACGTGTTGGTGAGAGAGAGAGTCAAAGCTGCACTTGTGAAAGGTGCACTGTGGGCAGCAGAGTCGTGCGCAGAAGCCTCCCAGGATGCAGTAGTTTATCTACCTTCCCACTTTATCTCTCATGACAACTCACTGAGGTCAACACTATGCTTCCCCAGCGTACAGATAAGGAAATTGAGCTCTGGGACTTCAGATGAGGAGCAGAGGTAAGATTCCACCTTACTCCTGACTATTCTGTAAGGCCCAGCTCTGTCACCACAGCATCGTGTTGACGATCAAGAATCCATCTCTTCAACTAGTGAAATGTGTTTCTTTCCTAAATAACGAGAGAGCAGTGACTACATTTTTTCTCTCCACACTGTGTGATATTGCGAGATATCAAGGAAGGAAAGAACTTGGCTGAACTGTGAAGACACTTGTTGTGACCAACTGCTAGTCCTGAGCCGTCATACAGTCACCGACAGTGTGGGGGTTCCCAGGGCCCCACGGGATATAACCACGAGCGAATGTGTCAGGCCTTGGGAAGTGTGCGGCAATGCATCTCAGCACTGTCTCAAATACTCCAAGGCGCTGACTTGCTGGTCTCAGGTCCGTCCCTGCTAGTAAGCAAGGTCACTAATTCTGTAGCCCTCTTTGCCCTTCCTGGGAACGTCTTTTTCTAGATACTGCTCAGGTCACCTGAAACTAGATCCAGCCTGACAGTCAGCCCCTCCTGGTCAGCAGGAGGGCGTGGTGCTGCTGCTGGTGTGCTGGTGGCCTCAGGTGTCTGGCATGGGCTGCACGTCCCTGGCAGGGACAGCCCTCTCCCTAATGGGCTAATTGCCTACACAGAGTTTTGCAACAATTCTCCAAGAAGGCCATGGATCTGTTGCACAATGTAAATCATTCGGTGGCTTAAGCCTACAAGGACATTATTATTTATAATTATTACTTTAGAGACTTACCAAAGACTGGCTCACAAAGCATCCTTTGCTGTAAGTTAATCAGTGTCCTGCGCCCCAGGTTTCTAAAGTCACCTAAGGTTTGTCTATGTCAGCTTCTGAGAATAAGATGAAATCCATGTTTCACAGGCAGGTGGAAATGCATTTGAATCACGATATCACCTTCTACCTGGGCACACTCCATTCTAGTCCTCTGCTGCCTTCTCAGACTTGGGGGAATAGAATCTAGCTGTAAAAAATTATTCTGCAGGAGCTGGACTATACCATTTCTTGGCCCAAACCACTTTACATAATTAGAGGGAATGAAGACCCTCTGATATGAAGGTAGGAAATTCTCAGGCAAGGAGAGCCAGAACAAGAGCAGTGCCTGTGAGCCTGAGTTGAGACAGGCATGTTCCCTCCTAACACTCGGGTAGCAAGAACAAGGCAGGGGTCAGCTGATCCACTTTCTCTAAACAAGAGATGATGGTCTAAACTTTTCATGGTCATGATGGAAATTGAAGAAGTAACATAGTTAACGTACCAATCACCGCACTTGGCATATGAGAGGTATTCATTCATTGAGATGTCCCTTTTTTTCAAGATGGAGGTTAAATTCGAGAATTTTCCTGGTGTTCTTACAGATACTATCTTTTGACATTTTAAAATCTTGGCAAATAAATTAGGATCTGTATTTATATGTGATGGGGAGAATGGAGGCTCAGGTAACTGGTACAAGCCGTGTAATTGACTAGCGTTCCAGACTCTTCCCAACCCCAAGCCCCAATCTCAAATTTGATAGAAATCCAGGCAGAGATTTCCCCCTTTCAAGAATGTCAGATGCTGGAAGTGTCAAGACATGGATTCATTTGAATTGCTATTTTCCAGAACCCTGGGCTCTGCAGACATGAGAAGTGTCCCATTCCATTCTGACACCATATTTCACTTACCCCATAGCCTATAACTTTTAATATCTCCTTGAGACCTCTCTACTCTCTTCTGCTAGGAAGTTAAACCTAAAATGACTTATTTCATAAACACCAACCTACTATTAAATGGTTGAAAAGCTTCTTTCCATTCACTCTACTCCTCTGTTAGCATTTTGAGAAGACAGTCACACGTAGAATGCTCTCGGTGAAAGGTAATCCAGGAAAATTGGCATTTCATCAATAAGCATGTACTTTTCAGTGATTTCCAACCAGTGTGCATGGCACTGGTGTGCTGTGAGAGGATCTCAGGTGTGCTGTGAAAATTTTTAAAGACCATTAATTCAATTATTTTGAAGTTCAAAGCACAGTAAAGTATATTCATTTTTTAAACTCTTTTTTAAAATCAACACAATTTAAATGTCGGGGAAATTTAGCTATAGGTTCAAGTCTGCTGTGACATAAAAAAAAGTTGAAAATTCCTGTTCTGGGTACTCTGAGGCTCAGAGGGAGGCGTAGTGAGTGGCTCCCCTCACAAAGCTGTGAGCTCCCTATTTCTTGGAGAGAGGTCTTGGTAGCTGAGTTGTGCCCCAGGATAGGAACCAAAGAGCCAGAGGTCATAGCAAGGTTGTAGCCAACCCTGCTTTGGAAGAAAAAATGATAGTTGTCTTAGAGTGCTTAGAATATTATGCTTTCCCTTTCCAAAATGTTATTTAAAGTTTTATTGAGTTTTTAATTAATATGTCTATACAAATGAAGTAGAAAACTGGCTCATTGGAATGCACGAGTTTAGGGAAGACATCATCACGCCTGATTTGGGTCCATGCCTTTGTGCATGCAGACTCAGCTCTCCGTGCCACTTTTCTTCTGAGTCACTTGCCTTGGCCACTAGTTCACCGGCGGAACTAGTTATGTGATTTTCTGGGTGGAGTGTACAAAGAAAATAGGGGACCCTTGGTTTATAAAAAAGCAATAAGTGTACCCAGACCTCATCTATTGTGCACGGTGTAATGGAACATTTTAAAACTATTGGGTATAAATGTCTTGCCAGAACAAATAAGTAAGCAAGGTGATGTTATGTTAACAAGTTTGATGTAAGCTTTCCATATTGTGTGTCAAATTATCACATTGTACCTCGTAAATGCATTCATGTACATTGTTATGATTAGATAAAAAATTCAAATAAAAAGTGTACGTATAAAGCTTTTTCTTTCTTCTAGAGTCTCTGTACTTATGGTATTTTTTTATTTGCCGTTTTATGGCCTCCTAAGTAAAAATCAATTTAATTTGTGCAAGGTGAGTTTTAAATGCAAATATAAGAACATCTAACTCTTCTGCAGAATCACTGAACGGTCACAATTCACACTCTGTGGCTCTTACCTGCATGTGTATTTTGTTTGTATCAAAACAGTGGGAACACTGCACAAAACTGACTCAATTTTTCTTTTTTAATTTCACTTCTTGAAACACAAACATTCTACGACACCCTACCTAGGACTTACCCATGAGAAGGAAGAGCTGAAAGGAAAAGCAACTGTGGGTTGCCCCATCTTTCTCATTTCTTCCATTTCATTGTTTGCAGCACCTTTGATTGGCTGAAACAAGGAAGTAAGTAACACAACTGTGAAAAGATACAAAGGATTTCATTGTGTCTTAGAACATCATTATTCCCCACACACACACACACACATTTATAGCAAGTTCCAGTTTGAAAGGGAAGTGTGGCCTCTGGGGGCTATCAGCACCCCTGCTTACTCATGCCTGGATGTAAACACCTTTCCCTTCTGAGCTTCCCTGAGCTCCTGCGCAGTGCAGGTCCAGCAGAATTCAGTGCTGAAAGGGCCTCTAGACACTGCATGAGAAGGGAATGGTTACAAACGGCAATGCACATACTGCAGGCATCTCTGCTCACAGGCGGTTCCACGGGCTCATCTGACTTGCAAAGCATAAGTTCAAAAATAAAAGTTTTAAGAAATTCAAGATGATACAACAGGAACTCACCCAGCTAAACATGGGGTCCTTTCACTCATGGCCCTTGTGGAGCTGTGAAGCTGGCTTTGTCTCAATCTTATGGATGTGGTGGTCATTCAAAGGTTTAAGCAGTTTTTTTTGTTTGTTTGTTTAAGCAGCTCTATGGGGCTGTCGCTTAGCCAGGGTATTCATCACCAGACTTATCAGTCTGTTGCTCAAGTGGACCCAAGACCTTATAGATGATATTCCACCAGCATTTTACACATCTTTTCATATACTGACTTTTTCAATTTTCCTTGTAGGCCATGAATGCAACTCTTTTCTCTCTCCTTTCTGCCATACTGACTCGTACTATATGGATATCATATCCATATATTCGTAAGAGATTCTTGGTCTCTTTGTGTTTCTCACCCTCTGGGGAAGATGCTAATGGGCAGTGGAAGGCAAAGAGATGGACAAAAGGAAAGAAGGTAAGCAGAGCCTGAGTCTTGGGTCATTGGAAAAAGTCATCTAATAGCTGGAGTGTTGAAGGATCTGTGCCCAAATCGTCCCTGCACCCACAACAGCATATGTCACTTCCAAGCGAAGCCTCCTGGTTAATGCATGTTTTATTCTAAACTCCTTCATAGAAATAAAAACATGTTTTAAATTTCGTTTATGTTTGTTTTATTTTGGGGAAAATGTCAACATTTTAATATATTCTTGTCACCTTTCAGCAAAGTCCCACAAACGCTTGTCAACATACCCATTACATAAAGAGAGGATATTTTCCTTTCAGTCATCCCTGCATCACATTTAGACTTTGACCTATCACTTTCTTGTATTGTGTTTTATAACTTCCAGGATGCCTTCTACATAATCCAAATAGATTTGCAGTGTGGCATCAGGCAATCTGCAGGAGTAAAATGGTCATTAGCAGTTATTACTTTGATGATATCACAGTCATGTGCCTTATTCACTTTCTCACATGTCGTGATTTTGCTTTGAAAATGCTGCTGGTGATAGGTATTGGGGAGTGTGGACTGGCACATCTTCAGTCATCTTGCAGCTTAACCCTTCCAGCCCTGATCATCTCCAGGTGGCCTGCAGCTGCGGGAACGCCTCCAGCTTCTGAGAACACTGGGTGTGTGCTGATAATATTTCATTATTTTCAGGGTTTCCAATGATGGCAGCTGCAGTCATCTGCAAAATTGTGAATTATGAAGCAATAAGAGGTTACTGAAAAGAACATAGGATTTTGAGTCAGAAGCTACATAGCAAGCTGGGAGTTTTGACCAAATGACTTAGGGTCTTAGGGTGTTAATTCCCATCTTTACACTATGAACATGCAAAACACCCAAGGGCATGGACATAATGATGACTTAGAAAATTAGTCAAAATGTAACAAATATAGAAAGGTGCAGAAATCATAGCCACAGTTACTTGTTAAGCTTTACCAAGGGAGCAAAGCCTTGTGACAACTATGGAAATCAGGACATAAAACATTACGAAGAGCCAGAGCATTCTTCTTTCCTGCTCCCATTACTATTTGCTCTTTCCCCAAATAACTTCTCTATTTACATCACTTAGTATAGTTAGGTTTAGCCTGTTTTGAACGGACATAACTGAGGTCCTACTCCATATCACAGGAGTGTCCAACCTTTTTATTTTCTCTGCCACTCACTGGGAGAGTAAGGATTGTATTGGGCTGCATGGTAAATACACAGACACTAGCTGGTTATCCACAGAAGGTCTGTGCATATTTTCAGTGATATCTGACACCACAGATAAGCAAGAGCAGCCCTCACCAAATCAGCATGCAGCCCAGGGGGCAGGCTGGACACCCTGTAATCTGTCCTTCCTCTTTCAGGCAACATGACCTCTGTGGCTGTCATCGCGGATAGCTCACGGAGCAGTGGTGAAGACTTTGTCATCGCTACTTGGTGTTATTACACTGTGTGATTTTGCAATTCATCTATTACCCTACAGGAGGATGCGAGATTTTTCTCTTTTGAAACTATTATGAAAAATGTTTCTAAGGACGTTCTCTTGGTATATACGTGTGTGTGTTGGGGATGGTGTATTCTTAAAAGTGAAATCGCTCCTTCAGAAGGTGTGTTTAGTTTCAGTGGATGCTCCCACAGAGCTTTCTAAATTAATGGTGTAAATTCACATTCCTGTTCCCAAGTCATTGACACCCCATGGGCTTATTTGCTTTATTTCTTTCATTGTCTTACTTGTGGCTTTAACTAGCACTGTTTGAAAATATGAGATTGAGCACATTTTTCATGCTTCTTGGCCATTTGGATATTCTTTTCTTTAAATGTCTAGTCAAGACTTTTGCTCATTTTCTCCCCAATTGTGTTTTCTGTATTGTTTAGGAAAAAGAACTAAACATAATTTTTTTCTATTCTTCTCATTAAGTACAACTAAAATCAATGTAAGTAGAAGAACTAACAAAACTCAGATCAGAATTTAATGAAATACAAAGCAGAAAAAAACAGATAAGAGACAAAAATCAACATTAAGAATTTTTGTGGAGATTAATAAGGTTCCTAACAGTATTATTATTATTTATTTTATTTATTTATTTTTTATTTTTTATTTTTTTGAGACAGAGCCTCAAGCTGTCATCCTGGGTAGAGTGCCTTGGCATCACGGCTCACAGCAACCTCCAACTCCTGGGCTCAAGCGATTCTCCTGCCTCCGCCTCCCAAGTAGCTGGGACTACAGGCACCCGCCACAATGCCTGGCTGTTTTTTGGTGGCAGCCATCATTGTTGTTTGGTGGCCCAGACTGGATTCGAATCCGCCAGCTCAGGCGTATGTGGCTGGTGCCTTAGCCACTTGAGCCACAGGCCTTGAGGCAACAGTATTATTAAAGATTAAAAAAAAAGAGAACACACACCTTTGTAATACCAAAGTGAAGGAACTATTACAGTCTTTAACAGGATTATAAGAGAATACAGATCCCACTGATCCTAAAATCAAGAAAAGGATTATAGGTGAAAAGTAAGATCATTGTTATATTAATGAACTTGCTTATGTTCATAGGTAGCTTTTATTTTACCTGAGGAATAGTTTTCTTTGCAATGAGATTATTATATATTTTATTTATTCAACATAGTTTCTGTGATATGAGTAATTAGGCTGTTTCTAGTATTTATTGTAAACTGTAATCTGATTTATTATAAACTGTAATATGGTATTTATCCATCTGTCTTTGTGTGCAAGTTCAAGAGTTTAGGGTACGCATCTACAAGCGAAATGTCCCGGTCAAGGTATGCCCACCATAACCATTAATGGCTGTCAAGGATGTTCGTGCTAGTTACACCCACGTGGAGAGCATGTAAGAGATCACTTTCTACATTCCTTGCTGTTATTACACCATCACTTGGTGTTACTACACTTATTATATTGTTTGTAATCTGATGGCTGTGGTATTTACCACATTTTATTTTTCATGTTGCTATCGATAATGTTGAGCAAGCTTTTATATTATTAGCATTTCAGATTTCTTTTCCTCAAAGTTCTTTTTTCCATTGAGTTATTAGCTTCTTAACAATGCTTTTTGGTAATATCTAGAATATCCCATGACTATCAGTCATACATTGCTGCTTAATTGGCAAATACCTCCTGCCTTTCTGTACCATTTTGTAAAAGATTACATTGTCTTTGGTCATACAAAACTTTCCATTTTAAAATACTTGATTTTATCAATATTTTCCATTATGAGTTGTACTCATTATGTTTTATTTAAAAAATTCTTCATTGCCAAGCCCAAGGTCATAATGTTAATTTACAACCTGTTTCTTCAATGCTTTAAAAGTTGGTGAATTTTAGGCTTTCGTTCTCTGAGGAATATTTATTTTGTATGGTTTTGGGTAAAGATATTTTTTCCAAAAAGAGCTGATTTTTGAAAAATCAAGTATTAGTTTTTTCCTCTTCTGCTGTAAATGCTACTTCTTACATGACAAATTTCCCTATATATGTCAATCTGACTCTGGATTTTATGCATTGTAACATCAATCACACCGTTTTTTAAAAAATTTATAATATTTGGCTAAGGCAAGTCTTTTCACTTTACTTTCATTCAAATGTAAATGAATATTCTTGGCTATTCATTCACTCTATACATTTTGAGATCTGTTTATAAGCTTATATAAAAACAGACTTCATTCAGAATTTTTGAAATAATAGCATTATTGAGATATAATTTATACGTCATAAAATTCACCCCCTTTTGGCGTGTAACATTTAGTGTTCTTTTAGCCTATTCATAGAGTTGTTGCAAGTATTACTATAATTTAATTTTAAAGTATTTCCATCTCCCCAAGAAACCCATTAGCAGGTGCTCTCCCTTCCACACCTCCTACCCCTGGAAACTACTGATTAATTTTCTGCCTCTGTGGCCCTCCTGTTCTTGACATTTCATGTGATGTGATTGCACAGGGCCTGGCTTTCTGTGTCCAGCTTCTTTCACTTGGCATGATGCTTTCAGATCTGCCTATCTGATAGCATGAATCAGTACTTTTGCTTCTTCTAATAACCAGATAGTATTCCATTATATAATACACCACATCTTAAAAATCCATTTATCAGTTGATGGATTTTATCATTTATCATTTTATCCCACTTTTATGGCCAATCATAAATAACGCTGCTGTGAATACTTGTGTACCACGTTTCTATGGGACTATATATTTTCAATTCCTTTCAGTATTTACCTAAAAATGGAATTGCTGGGTCAGATGGTAGCTCTATGTTTAACTTTTGGAATATGTCAAACTGAATAACCTTTTGAATTATCTCCATCCGTTGTCCGTTCCCTTGATGATGGAACACATTTTCCTAATTCTTTGCATACTGAGTGGTGAATAGATGTATGCGAATATGCTTTTATCTTCATTTTTCTGTGAAAGCCAGTAAATATCTATAAGCATCCTGAAATACAGCTGAATTTAGAAAGTAGTTAGTATTAAATTATAATGTTGACCCTTCATCTGACATTTTCATTTCTTAGCAAGAAAATGAATTCTTGTCATAGTATAATTAATATTTCTATAATATTTCTTTGTGTTCATTTACAGGTTTGGGGTTTAACTGCAGCTGGTTTGGTAAAAAGAATCTAAAAAATTTTCTTCCTTGTAGTTTGAACAATTTAAACACATTGGGATTACATGTTCTTAAAAAATATAAAAATAATTTGCCTATGCAATACCTGTTTAGCATGTACGTGTATGGGGCTAGGAGGACTGTTCCACAGTTCTTAAATAAAAGAATGTGACATTAGTTTATTTGGGTTGAAAGGTCTTTTTTGGAGATTTCCATCCTTGATATTTTCTTGGATACCCATTCATTTTTGGGGGTGGGGGGTGAAGATCACAAATTTATTTATATTGAGTTTAGTGATGCAGCCACTGGCAGCAAATAGCAATATGAAATATATGTTTCCCTTTAACCGAGAAATTTCATTTAGCTTAAAATAATTCCTATTCATGTCTACTAGAAAATGTATACTGCATTTTGCAGTATAATACAGCATGATACTGGTTGGTAGATGTTAAAAGATCTCATGGCTTCAAATACGTTTCCAAAATATGAATGGATTTATTATTCATAGACGTAGATGTTATTTTACAATTTGGTAAGACAGATAGACACTGCTTCATGGCAACTGCCTCAGAGGAGAAATGAAAAAAGGAAGGGAGAAAGAGACTGTGATTAGATCTGTTGTGTTTTCTTTCCTTAAAAATACCTTGAAATAAATATAACACAATGTGAAAATCTGTGGATTTAAGTATAAAAGATATTTAGCAGTTTCTTACCTTATCTTTAATACTAGTCTGTATTTGGGGGGGGGGGGGCAGTTCTAACAAAAATAAACAAAATAAATAAAAAGGAAAGAAAGTTGTAAAAACTACCCCCATCCTGCCACTTTACATACACCCATGGGCCCGGAAGCAGTCCCTGCTCCCAGGTCTTTCCTCCCCACCTTGGACTGTTCAGGGAGAGACGCACATTTTAACTCTTGGACGGGGACGGGAGGGGGGAGGTTTGGGTGGAGGGAGGGGGATGGGTTGGGCCACATCTATGGTGCATATTTTTTATCTATAAAAAAAAAAATAAAATAAATTAAAAAAATAAATAAAAAAAAAATAAACATCCCAATTTATGGTTAAAAAAATAAAAAATAAAAAATAAAAATAAAAATGAATTTTAACTTCATGCTTAATTAAAACTTGTAGGGCATGGTGGTACACGCCTGTAGTCCCAGCTACTCAGGAGGCTGAGGCAGGAGGATGGCTTGAGACCAAGAGTTTGAGGTTGCTGTGAGCTATGAGGCCGTGGTGCTCTACTCAGAGTGACAGAGTAAAACTCTGCCTCAAAAAAAAAAAAAAACCTGTAAGTTGAAAAACCTACTCCAGTAATCTAGATCAAGACAAACATTTTCTAAAGGACCAGACAGTATGTTAGGCTTTTTGCACTACCACCAACTCTGTGGCAACCACTCAACTCAACCACAATAGCATGGAAACCTGGAAAATAAATATGTAAAGCTCTGTTCCCAGTTAGATTTGCCCACAGGCAATAGTTTGTCAACCTGCTGAGTATAGACAAGAGGTCAAAGCAGGTATTTACAAGGGTGAATTAGGAAAAGAACTCATATTCAAAAGATATTCAGCAGATATTGGTAACTGAAAATGTGAGGTTAGTGTAAAGGCAAAGCCACAGAAGGACTCTAAATCCTGACTTTAGTATTTTAACAGGACTGGGTCATGGGAGGGGAGGTCACATTTAGTTCACATCCCACTGGCCGTGCGAATTACAGGGTCAAGCTAGAATTTTGTGGGCCAGGCACTGTAAGTCATATGACAACAGGTAGGCCATATAATCTTCTTCTTGCAAGTAGGAATAATTACAGTTAGTGAAAAATGAGGAAAACTAATAAAATATACATGTAAGTCTATCTGGGTCTAAAACTCTTGCCTGAAAGTTAATGAGATTTGTTGGTCTTGCATAAGGATGCTGGTAGATCAAATACTCCTACATATTCAGTTATATCTGTACCTACCTATCTATCTTATATGGAGACATGTATATCCTATTCCTTAGATAACTTCATTTCTTTTCTGTTTTGAGAGAAAAATTCTTTAAATTACATCTTCATTTCTTAAAATAATACTCATATTACAAAGGCAAATAACAAAAAATAACTCTCTAGTTTCACCCTGCCTTACCCTGGATTCCCACTTCCTAGCTCTTCCTTCTATGTCCGTTTATTTTCTCTTTTGATTTATTTAGAGAGAGCGTCTTACTCTGTCACCCAGGCTGGAATGCAGAGGCACAAACATAGCTGACTGTAATCTTGAGCTCCTGGGTTTAAACGATCCTCCCAGCTTAGCCTCCAGAGTAGCTAGGACTACAAGGCTCACACCACCACAAACAGGGTCTCCCTGGCTTCAGGCAATCCTGAAGCTCGACTGGCTTCGAACTCCTGCCCTCAGACAATCCTTCTCCCCAAGCCTCCCAAAGTGCTGGGATTACAGGTATGAGCCAAGCAGCCAGCCTTCTTCTCTATTTCTAAATAAAATGTTTATAGCGCTTTCTTCAATTTCAGATGCTATCCATTCATTTCTTACTTTTGAAGATGAGGAGGTTTCTTAGACTTTCTGTGCCTCAGTTCCTTTACCTATAAAAGGGATATGATAACAGCCTGCATCTCATAGGTTATTACAAAGACTAATTGTGTATGTTGCTTAAGATAACGGAAGACATATTCCACGTGCTGTTAATGATCATAACCATCAAACACACACTCTCCTGTACTGTAGTTTTGTCCCCCAATATTGTTTTATCACTAATTTCAGTTAAATCTGTTTGAGGTTTAGTATTATGATTACGTGTTTATTGTTCACAACTTTGTCCCACGTTTTCATTGACTTACTTTTCCACGTGTCTGTTCCTAATTCATCTTCAACCTCCCTCTAGGTGTCATGCACCGGCTTCCCGTGTGCTCAAACACAACAAACACCAGCTTCTCTACTGTTCCCCTTGAAGAGGTCCCGCTCTCTGTCCGCACAGTCCATGCCAGACTGGGTGTTTTCTAGACCAGACATAAGCTATCATCCCAGGACATTAAATTAGCCTGAAATCCCTTTTATCTCTGTCTGGGTTGGCTACCCTATTTCCTGATAACTATGGATTCCTCTTTTTATGGCTTATTCATTCACTACATTACAGTTTACATCCTGCAGCTTTCAGAGCGAGGGAGCATGAAGATGCGTTTTTTTGAGACTAAATATATCTTTATGTGGTGTCTTCACACTTGATGAACAGGCTAGGCATCAAGGTTGGGGCTGAAAATCATTTTCTCTCTGGTGCCACTGTCTTCTACCTGCCACTGAGGGTCGCCTTGTCTTCCAGCTTCCAGACGAGCTACAAGTTGCCCGGGAAGGGCCCGTGTCATTCTGACTCACGTTCTTCTAGATACGCTCTATTTCAATCCTTCCCTCCCACGTTCTACTCTGAAGGTTCCAAAACTTCATGATAATGTTTCTGAGTGCTGATCAAAGACACTTTCAATATGGAAATGTATACATAGTACTTCAGTTCTAGGGAAATTTTTTGCATTTTTGTATTTGATACTTTCTTCTTCTACATGTATTTGCTTTTTCTGGAACACGTCTTAGCTGGATGTTCGATTTCCTACATGAACTGCACTCACTTTACTATTATCTTTTTCCTTGTTCTTTTACACTATTTTTCTGGAAAATGGTCTCAACTTTATCATCTCACCTTTCTCAGGTATTTGATTATTTTTTCATGTATAGCTTAAGTATTCTTTTTTATTTCTTAAATTGACAGATACAAGTGTACACATTTAGTTTCTACAACATGTTTTAAAGTACATGTTCATGGTGGAATCACTAAATCTGACTACTTAATACATGCATTATGATATATTTATCATTTTCGTGTGAGACCACTTCACATTCTCTCTCTGAATACAATATACTGGCTAGGCACAGTGGCTCACATCTGTAATCCTAGCACTCTGGAGCACAGGCGGGTGGACTGCTTGAGCTCAAGAGTCTGAGAGTACCCTGAGCAAAAGCCAGATCCCATTTCTATTAAAATTAGAAAAAACATCCAGGGTTTGTGTTGGGAGCCTGGGGTCCCAGCTACCTGGGAGGCTGAGGCAGGAGAATTGCTGGAGCCCAAGAGTTTAAGGTTGCTCTGACCTATGACTCTACCCAGGGCTACAGAGTGAGACTTTGTCATATATATATAATACAACACATCAATTATAGTCACCATGTAGTACAACTGATCTCTTAAATTAATTCCAGTATCTTTTTTATAATATCCAGTTCTTTAAAGATATGTCTTTAAAAGTGTTCTTATGATTCCTGAATTGCTTTTTTCTTTTCTTTAGGTCTCAAATATCTGATGATCTTTAATTTCGCATTTATACTTAAGAGTGAGGCACTAACATGCTGAGCGCAACCTCGGTGTGCAATGGATAAAGCTCTTGGAACAGAGGGCCTCACTGTAGGTCGGGGGCCAGCCGTTTCACTTTCCAGTATCCTTGGGTTTTTCCTCTTTGGTCAGGCAGTTTCTGTGAGAAGAAATCCAGTCTTCTGTTTGGAGGTTATAAATCTGACCACTAGACTGTCACTTAATCCCCACTATTAATACAGCACCTCGTCCAACTCCCATTTGGTTCTGGTGTTCCAGAATCCAGAACTTCTCTGGCTCAGCCTCTCCAGAGGAAGACAAGTGTAACCGTGTGGCTACGTGAAATAAGGAAGATGATCTGGGTGGGGGTATTGTCCTTTACACATATGCTCTAACAATCCTATTTTCAGTTCTACCTCACTTGTGCAAACATAACTGACATATCTAATTCTTAATTCTTAAATTAAACATCGGGGTTTCACTTGTTCCTTATTGGCTTTCCCTATCACACACACTTAGATTTTTACTTTCTTCACTTTCCTTCTACTTTCCAACCTTCAAAACTGAACTAATAATTAACTGTGGTCTCCTCTCCCATTCTTAATAGTTATTCTGGGCTGCTGTCTTTCCATATTTTTGTAATTTTAGAGGAGTTTCAGGAGAGATCAGATGGAGATTAATGTGTGTATTCGAACTGTCATCTTTAACAAGGAGCCTCATTTGTCATACACCCACCATCCAGCTTAAGAAATAAAACATTATAAATTTAGCTGAAGTAGTCTCTGTGCTTCTGATAAGGCTTTTTTTATCCTATAGTATAAAACCACATTGTTTTCAAACAGTGATTTTTGTTCATTCTAATTTTTAAAAAAATCAAAGAGAAAAGAAAATATAATATTAATCAGAATGTTTTGCTTATCTTAGCAAACTTATCTCAAACAGCATATTAAATAGTAACAGGGATATTCTTGTTTCAGTCTTATTTTGGAGGACTAAACTGAGCTTCAGTACTGAAAATAATTTTAGACATTAGATTAAAAATATTCTCTCAATTAAGAAACTTAGAAGATAATTTTCATAGTGAATATGTATAAATGTCTTATGTACATCATAATTTTTCTTTTTCCTATCATAGATTTTTAAAAATAGTTTTATAAGATATAATTTACATACTATTAAATTCAGTCATTATTAAGCATATGGTTTTAGTATACAAATTTACTAAAAATCTAAATTATACATTGCGCAGTCATCACCACACTCGAACGTTAGAACATTTCCATACCCTAAAACATTTCCACTACCCCACTATGCTCATTTGTGCCTGTTTGCCAGTTTCTACTCCCGTAACCATAGACAACCATTGATTTGCTTTCTATTTCTCTAAGTCTCTAGAAATTTCATATAAACAAAATCACCCAGTATGTTGTGTTTTTTGTCTGGCTCCTTTCACTTAGCAAAACATTTATAAGGTTCAGTCATGTTGTAGGATGCTATTAATAGTTAAATGCTGAACTGTATCCCATTTTATGGATATAACACATTTGTTTATTAGCCATTCACTGGCTAATGGATATTTTGAGTTTTTTCAATTTTTGGCTGTTATGAATAGTGCTGCTATGAACATATGTGTGTGTTTATGTTTGCACTTTTGGGGGTAGACACCTAGAAGGGGAAATGTTGGGTCCTCTGGGAATTATATACATACATCATTTAACAAACGGCTGAACTATTTTCCACTTTCCACACCCACCGACAATGTGTAAAAATTCCAGTTCCTCTGCATCTTTGCCGACACTTGGTATGGTCAGTCTTTTTAATTTTAGCTATTCAAGTAAGTGTCTTAACACAAATGCAACAGGGACTATCCCTAACAAATGCAAACACTGTAACCTAATTCTCTGTACCCTCAAATAAACATAATTTTTAAAAAATAATAAAATAAAAATAAATGTCTTAGAATTCTAGTAATGTTAAGTCCACCACTACTGTTCTTTTTAAAATTGTTTTACTTCATGTCCTTTGCTTTCCATATATATATTTGGCCTCTTATGTAGTTTTCATTTGTACTTCCCTAATGACTAACAATGTTGAGCATCTTTTCACGTGTCCTTTAGTTACTCATTTACCTTCATTGGAGAAATGTCTATTCAAATAGTTTGCCCATTTTTAATTTTCCTGTCTTATTTCATATTCTGTATATAAATACTCCATTATATTCATGACTTGAAAATATTTTCTCTCAGTTTGTGGCTTGTTTTTTTAATGAGATATTTTGGATAAAAGTTTTCAATTTTTGGTGAAGTCAAATTTATTTCTTTTTTTAGATGTGTTTCTAAGAAATCTTTGACTCTCCCAAGGTGACAAAGATCCTCTGTCTTTTCTTACAGTTTTTCTTTCTACAGTTTTGCTTTTTATACTTCCATCTATGATCCATTTTAAGCAATTTTTGTGTATGGCATGAGGTAAGAATCAAAGTCCATTTTATATGTGCAAATATCCAATTTTTCCAGTATTGCTTATTGAAAAGACTATCATTTCTTAACTGAATTGCTTTGAAATCTTTATTTAAAAATGAACTTACTAATGCAAAGAATTTATTTCTAGATTTTCTATTCTGTTTCATCAATCTATTACTCATGCCAATACTATCTTAATTACTGTAGCTTTATAATAAATCTTGAAAACCAGTAATGTAAGTCCTTCAATTGTTTCCTTTATATTTGTTTTTAGTATTCTACATCCTTTGGTTTCTATATATGTTCGAAAATTCGCTATTCAACTTTTACCCCCCCCCCAAAAAAAAGCCTGCTGGAATTCTGAAGGGATTACATTGAATATATAAATACATTTTGATAGAATTGACATTACAACAATGTTGAGTCTTCAGATCATGAACATGAAATGTCACTTCATTTATTTACAGCTTTAAATTTTTCCGAGCAATGTTTTCAGTATACTGGTCTTACACTTTCTCCCAACCGAGTACTAACCAGGCTTGAGATAAGATGCAATCGATTTGTTCATGTCTTACATTTTCTATCTCAAACTTATTCCTAAATATGTTATTTGCTTTGATGCTGTTATGAATTGTTTCCTCAATTTTATTTCTGAATTACTCACTGCTGAAACATAGAAACACAATTTCTGTATACTGATCTTGTATCTAGAGACCTAGCCAAATTCATTTGTCAATGTAATAATTATTTGTAGATTGCTTAGGATTTTCTAAATAAGGGTAATGTCACCAGGCAGTTTTCTTTTTCCTTTTCATCTTGATGTCTTTTATTTCTTTTCTTTGCCTCATAGCATTGGCTGAGACCCCTGGTAAATGCAGATATCCTTGCTTTGTTCCTGACTGTAGGAGAAAACAGTCTTTAACCATCCAGTGGAATGTCTGCTGTAGGCTTGTCCTAGACAACCTTTAACATGTTTAAGAAGTCATCTCTATTCCTACTTTATCATTAATAGCCATTGAACTAGATCAAATGCTTTTTCTGTGTCTATTGAGATCATGTAATTTTGTTTTTTATTCTATGAATATGGTACACTATAATACATTAATTTATTTCCAAATGTTAAACCTATATTGCATTCCTGAGATAAATCCCACTTCACAGATGATCCATTTTATATGTCAATATTTTGTTAAAGATTTCCACACTTATGTTCACAAATTTTTTACACTTTGTCTGCCTTTAGGGTAATACTTCAGAGTAATACTGTTTTCATAGAACGAGCTGGGAAGAACATTTCGTCCTTCGTTTTCTGAGTGAATTTGTGTACAATTTACATATTTGTTTTTAACTTCTATAGATCCTTTATATCTAACTGTGAACATCAATTCCTTAGAGAAAGTTATCTGACCTTGACAGGGTTCATTTATTTCCCTTATTTGAGGTATAGTAGGTTGTAAAAAATAGCTCTTCTTCATAGCAAATTTACCACAAAGTAATTTTTATTAATTTATGGGATTATTTTTGTTATTTCTCTTTTTGTTATTTCTATTTTTGTTATCTCTCCCTCTTTGCCACAAACTCCATGAAAATAAAAATGTTGAATGTTTTTACTCACCATTATGTAGACACAGTTACTGCCTGATACCTGCTAGGTAGGTACTCAACAAATATTTGTTAAAGGAAGAATACTTAATGGCTGCTTTAATTTTATGTTTTGTGTTTATTCCCTTCTTTACTTTGGCTTATTACTATTTTCTTTCTCTAGATTCTTCAATATTAACATGATTCACTGTAACTCTTCCTACTCAATCTAGACATCTGTTAATGTAGACATTTAGAGCAAAATGAGGTCTGACAATTAAGTTCACAACTCATCCTAGAAAAAGTACTACATATCTCATTGCTGAATATCACTATGGTCACTCAAAGTACTTCCCTTGGGAAGCTATGCACTGATGCCAGTGCTTAGTCCACCCTTCAAAGCAATTTTGGAACTTTTTTCTGGAATGACTAGCACAGCTGTCATCACACAGCACATAAAAACATGCAACAATAACGAACACTACTTAGCAACACACTGCCACGTGTCGACATGAACGCAGCCGTGACACTGATATACCAAGATTATGAAACCTTACTAAGTGGCTGGGCTTGGTGGATCATCCTGTAATCCTAGCACTCTGGGAGGCTGAGGCAGGTGGATTGCCTGAGCTCACAAGTTCCAGCCCAGGCTGAGCAAGAGCAAGACCCCCAATCTCTACACATAGCCAGGTCTTGTGACAGTCACCTATAGTTCCAGCTTCTTGGGAAGCTGAAGCAAGAGAATCACTTGAGCGCAAAACTTTGAGGTTGCTATGAGCTATGATGCCATGGCACTCTAGCCAAGATGACAAAGTGAGACTGTGCCTCAAAAAAAAAAAACTTTATCAACTTGTCTGTAAAGTGCTGCCAACATAAATGCATGGTGGCAACTTTGCAAACTTAATTGTCAGACCTCGTAGGATGACAGCTCTGACAGTTGTTTTTTTCCATTTTTTCTATTTGTTTAAAAAATATATATTTGTGTCACTCTACAGTTCAATTGCATTAAATACTTTTTTATATGCTATACTTTGGTCAATTTTTGTCTAAGACTGAACATATTAAAAAGATACCTTGGCTTTTCTCCTATCACTATAAGACTGTGAAACTCATGAGGGCAAAAATCTTCATGCTTAAGAAGATGTATTCTTAGCACCTCATACATTAGCTTAGTAAATTTTCCTTTTTTTTTTTTTTTTTGAGACAGAGCCTCAAGCTATAGCCCTGGGTAGTGTGCTGTGGCATCACAGCTCACAACAACCTCCAACTCCTGGGCTCAAGCAATTCTCCTGCTTCCACCTCCCAAGAAGCTGGTACTACAGGCACCCACCATAAAGCCCGGCTAGTTTTTGGTTGCAGCCGTCATTGTTGTTTGGTGGGCCTGGGCTGGAATCAAACCGGCCAGCTCAGGTGTATGTGGCTGCTGCCTTAGCCGCTTGAGCCACAGGCACCGAGCCAGCTCAGTAAATTTTTATAGATGTTTTAAATTTCATTCTTTCCACTGCTGCTAAAGTAAAAAGCACACATCAAGGAGCTGATAGCTAGATTACCCTATGAGAAGACAATGAGTAAAAGATATGCACCACGGATGGGGTTTGATTAAACACAGCCACAGACATGGAGTTCCTAATATGAATCAAGGTGTTCTAAGAGTGGAATACAAATGGAATTCCTACTCTCAAGGACTACGAACACACATAGGTTAACAAGTAACTTTGATCCAGTACACGAAAAGGACTGCATTAAATCAGGCATCCTCAAACTTTTTAAACAGGGGGCCAGTTCACTGTCCCTCAGACTGTTGGAGGGCTGGACTATGGTTTAAAAAAAAAAAAACTATGAACAAATTCCTACGCACACTGCACATATCTTATTTTGAAGTAAAAAAAACAAAACGGGGAACAAATACAATCACACCGTCTCATGTGGCCCACGGGCCACAGTTTGAGGACCCATGCATTAAATGATGCAGAAATAAGAATGGAGGAAATCTATAAATTGTCTAGGGGAAGGAAGTAGGTAAGGAAACTCTAAAGCAGGAAATAAAATCCTTTTAAGGATAAGGAAACCAAAATCCAAACTACAGTACTTGTTCAAGTTCACAAGGCTAGAGACCACAAAATGAGATCTAATGTCATACTGTCATTACTATTTAGCAGTTCACAAAAGAACAATAGTATAGGATTTGGAGAGTGACAAATTAAAATTTAAGGATTTATTCATCCTAACTCCATCTCCCATTAACAATCAAGGACTGTACAAAACTATGAAAAGTGAGTCAAGTACTTGTCTTTCAAATAACTTTCTAGTTGATCTACTTAACAGAACTAGTAAGTTGTATTCACTCATTTTTTTAAAAGCATTAACAGAAGATCCATAGAACATCTTTTTAAAAGAGTCCAAAAGCATGAATCTGTCAGCATTTATCAGCACTTTCCAAGGAAGTGAGTGAAACCATGAATCTGTAGACCTAATATTAAAGTCAGTAGAGAAATAACATTCTTTTGAGAGCAAGGGATGGTTCTTTAGGCTTTTCTACATCTCTCAAGACTATTCAATTACTAAAAGCTACCATTCCATGACTAATTGGCACTAGCATGCCTATACATCTTGACCCCACAACCCCTCACCTTGGAATATGGGAAGATTATTTAACCCTCTCCTTCCCTATTATGAAGTAGTCAACTGCTATTCCAAATTATAGAACAGATTCTCATTGCTTGGTTAGCATAAAATAGCCTAAGAATCTGCTCAGTTCTAAGAGAAGTGTAGAAAAAAGTTTAAGAACCTGAAAAACTTAAGACCATGCTCTAAACCAGTGATTGAAAAAATGGGGAGCCCATAGGCTGGATTCAGATCACTTATGGCTTTTATCTGGCTTGCAGGAGATGGGGGCCACACTCGACTTTCTTAAAACTCTGGATATTTCACATAAAAATGCATTATTTTCAGCTGCTCATGAAAAATCTGAAACTTGCAACAGTGCATCTGCATTGCCATGTGGTAAAAATTGCCCGAAGCCGTAGCCCTGTTTATATAAGACATTTGCTCTCTAATTCATCATAGACCAACTACTCCTATTTCCCCGATACTGGGCCAAATGTCAACTGTCACTTATCACCATGCTTGCACCGTTGTTTTTCTAATAAACTACTTGGTAGATATGTGCAGATTTTTTAAAAAGTAAGTACAATCCATTCTTCACGTTGATAATGTAAAACCACGTTCTCAATTTACCCTAATCAAAGAAATTAAATCAAAGAAATCAATTTACCTTAATCTGAGTTTGTTCGATTGACTTTTCCCATATCTGCTGATCATACGCTCCAATCTGAAATAGGGAGCAGGCTATTTAAATGATGCAAAGAAAACCCTTATATTAGTCAACCCACAAAAGTCATGGATTATTTGGTAAGTGTGCCTCTCAGAGTTAGAATAAATTAGTACTTCCAAGAGACTGTTTCTTTCAGAAATCTAAAATAGCTCTACTTAAAATTTAAGTTAAAAAGCAATGCCCAAAATATTTCAAATTAAATTACTACCTTAAAAGATATTTCCACTTCTTAAGGAAAACATCAATAGGAAAACTAAGAGGGTAAAAGGGACAGCTGTGCAAAGGCTTCATTTCTTTTTTCTTTTCAAAGCAGTTTAATCAGAAGAAAACTTTCAAAGTATTGCTGTGGCATTGTGTATGCTGCCTAGGGTGGGGGGCGGGGGGAAGTGACTTGAACATCTTAATTCGGGATTTAAAAGGCAGAATGACCTTGTACATCAATTTTGTACAACTTATGTTCAAATACCACAAAATAATGCCTGGCACTACCAAACTCAGGGGAAAGTAACATGATACCCTTTGTGGAAGCTTTTAGTAGGAATAATGGTTTACAAAGAAAAGACACTGGTATTACCTTCTTTTGGTACCACGATATAGCATCGCTCTCATTTGAGGCCATCTGTGTCTCCAGCCAGAGAATGGGATTTCACTGAAAATGAAGGAAAACCAGTCGGTGAGTCCAGTTGCTGAAGTTTATTCTCCCAGTTTGGGTAGAATTCGAAAATCGCATCCCTCAGCCTCTCCATGAGCTGCTGTCTCTTTCTTCTGCCGTTTGCCAGGATAAAAAGAAAAAATAAACCAAAAACACCCTGGCGCAGCGGCAACCCGAGCCAAGCCTCTGCAACATCTTGAGCGAGTGTGTTCCCGGCTGCGGGGGAGAGGGCCGCTGGGGCTGACCTGCGCCCACCTCCTCCGCTCCGGGCCCTCACCTGGTGCCCGCTGCCCCGCAGGTCAGCGGCCCGGGCCTCCGTCCTCAGTGGCCCCCGCCCGGCCGTGAGGCGGGGGGCGAGGCTGCGGGCCCTGCAGGCCGCATCTTCCCCTGGAGGAGGAGACGCCGGCTGGGCCGTTACCATGGAGACCGCGGAGGCCACCTCCCCTCCGAGGCAGCCCGCCTCCCAGCGTCCGGTCCGCTGGGGCCTCTCGGCGCAGGGGCGGCGCCCGACGAGCGCAACCTACACGGCCGTCAGACGGAACTGAAACAATCAAAGAATGAACTGGGAGATGAGAGGGATAAAAAGGGAACGGGTCTGCGCTAGGCCGCCATAGCTGTGGTTTTGTGCCAGGCTGGAAAAGACAGGTGCCAAGGCCCCAGGGCCGTTGGGGCGGCGGGGCTGCGGGGCTCGTCTTCGCCCAGCCGAGCTGGGCCGGGCCGGACCGGGCCGGGCGGTGACTCAGCCCGCCCAGAGCGGGGCGAGGCAGCCGGGCCGTCCGCGGCGCGCCGCCCTCGGCTTCCGCTTTCCGGCCTTCGCCGCCGCGGCAGCTCCGCCCCTGGGCCGGGCCTCCCAGCCGCGCCTCGGTCCCGGCCCCGGGGTGGAGGGGCTGGGGGCCAGAGCGAGCCGCCCCGGGTCACACACCAGGTCTCGACTTGAAAGTCGCTTCCTCGGAAACAACTTTCCCATCGAGCAACCCAGAGGAGGTCGGTCCTGCTATTCTGATCGTTCCCCGCTCATGTCTACGTAGCACGTTGCGTTTCGTTGAACATGGGTTTTCCCCAGTGGCCTGTATGGGCTGTGAGGTCGAAGACCTTGCACGAGCCTGGCGCACAGGTTCTCAGTATTTGTTAGATGAACTAGTGTTTGCTGGCATTTACGCTGCCCTGGGACGAAAAGCCTGGCAGGCTGCGGCTTAATGACTCCCTTCCTCCCTCGCCCCAGCACCTCCGTGACTTGAGCGAAAGTCTGGTGACAAGGCTTGAGACAGTCACAGGAGACTTTCCCCAGATTAGGGTTAAAGGAAAGTGGCAGCGGAGACTGTTTCTAGATTAAGAATTAAAGCAGGCTGATAGAGGTGGAGAGAAAGGGAAGGTTGGGATTGAGCCCTTTAGTATCCTTAGTGTTGAAGGATATGTTACAGGGGTTCTTGAACCACTCTATTTTTGCCATTACTGGAACTCTGGCCCCTACAGGTCATTCTCACCTCAAGAACCTCTAGCTTGCCTGCAGCATGAATCATTTGGGTCAGGGAATGCCAACGACGGTAATAGCTTCCACTTGAGAAAGCCTAAAAGGCGGGGCACTAAATGTTTTACAAACATCATTTCTTATACTATGTTAAATCAGCGCCTAGGAGGAAGTTAACTCCATTTTACCGACGAAGAAAATAATTAAGATAAAAGTAACTCCCACAAGACTAATTCTTAAAAATTATTTCACCCAGACCTATTTTGTACATTATAAAATACATTCCTTCTGCTTTTGCTCCGTGACAGTTTTTCCCTTCCCCTTAGAGCTGAACATTACAGTTCTGGTGGGCTTTAAGACAAATGGCCAACTTAAAAAGTAAATGAATAACAAAGGAAAAAGTCATTTAGAGCACATCTATTTGCTTTAAAACCTAAATTACATTAACAGCAAAAGCATTTAATTTCCTTGTGAGGTAGTGAACAAGAGCGTGGTCTAGGGGTGTGTGGAGGAACTGAATCCCTTAAAGTCCTTATGAGAGAATAGGGGTAAGTAGCACACTTTTTCAGGAGCCCTGCGGAAAACCTTCAGTGCTTCTAAGGCAGCCACTAACAGGGCATTTGAACACAGAACAAGCATCCAAATCCCTGCTCCCACTAATGAAGTGTGTGATCCTAGGCAATTTATTCAAACTAACAAGCCTGTTTTCTCACCTGGATTATGGAGATAATTACCTTCCTAGTAAAGGCTGTGAGGATTAAATGAGATTCCCTCATATGAAGTACCTGGGCCATGGCATACTCAAAAAATGTTAGTTCCCTTCCTTGATCAGATCAAGGGCTGCTTTGGACAGGTGCTTAATGAAAGAGTTCACACAAAAACTGATGAGGAAATCCATTTTGTTGTATCACGTAAAATACATCAATGACATCTGAAAAGTCTATTCATCTGCATTAATATTCTGTGTATATCACCTGGAAGCAACAAGATGCATAAATGCCACAAATGTCAAGGGTAATTATTTTTCTTCCCCAAAACTACATCTCAATATGGATGGAATTTCCTCCAGACATCTTTAGAAAGGAAAATCTCAAGATTTTCTAAATTTTTTGTAATAACAGGATAGAGAGAAGGGCAGGGATCAGTACTCTAAAAACAGGTTCCAGGTATCTAGGATTCACATGTGCTACTCATTTTGTGATGAAACATGAGTAAAGGACAAATCAGACTTTGTTTATTAAAAAAATACTTTACAGGAAAAAAAAAAACCTCTATGCATTCCATTGTCCTATTTTACAAAGAAATAGCTTAACAATTTAACACACTTAGACAGCTACAAAAAAGCACTGTGTTAAAAGGATTATTATTCACACAAATTTAGATTTAAGACTATTCATTAAAAACCTTTTTAAAACACTTGTTAATGTCAATAAACAAACTAAGGCCACACAACGCAAATAGTCCGCCAGGCAAATTATACATTTCATCTATATGCAAAGACCTCTTAGATAAATTAAAGCCACAGGAAAAAAAGTCATAGCTGCCAATCAAAATGGAGTTTAGTCACAGAAAACACTATTACATGAAAATTTACAACATGTGATAGTAATACATAAGTATTTCTTTAGAAAGAATTGAAAAGTGCTATATTTTAAGAGACAGTGGTCTCAACTACATGCACAAGTGGATCCTAAAAAATGGATGAAGAAAATGGAAGGCCATAATATTTATGGAGAGACATCTGCTTTTAAAGCAACCAACTTTCAAGATAAGGGTAAGTCCCTTACGTGCTAAAGAAAAACATGTATTGTGCATTTCCTCTACTTGCATGGCCAATAAATACAGCTACAACCTGTCTTAAAAACATAAAACTTAGCACAAACATCAACATCTGGTATGTGCTAGTGAAAGGTTCTTTTTTAAAAACCTGTAGCAATGATAAAAATAAGACACAAAATCATCCTAAAAATATAAATGCAAATAAATTTTTAATGGCAAATACAGATGAAAATATAATAGGCTAATATTAATGATCAGGAATATATTCACTAAGGGTTTTCATGGATTTTGGAGTCTTGTTCCTATATTAGTTTTCATTCTAGACAGTAACATTTATATAGGGAAAGGCAATAAGCAAGTTTCTCCAAGTCATTAAAGTGTGACCTTAATGCCTATTAAGACTGATGCAAGACATTTTTTCCTAAGCTTTAGTAAAGAATTCATTTAATAAGGTCCTTTTTCCCCCTGTAAGAGTTTGTAATAGTAGTCAATTGATATTCCAACTGTCTCTAAGGGGAAAGGGCACTTTTCAAAAGTCTTTAATTAAAAACAAAGTACCAGTTAAAAAATTCTAAGTACTAAATAAGCAAATTAAAAGTACAATTAAGTCTAGGAATTCAGTTTTAAAGAATTAAAAGTTTGGGGGGGACTAATACGCAGGTTTTTATTATTGCTTTATGAATTTGGAATACCTCTTTGTATCATAATCCTACTCAGCATATCTTGGTAATTAGAAAATGACTTCTGGGGCAAAGGGAAGACTTTAATCCTATTTAATGGATACTGTAAAATCATTCTATTTAACTAAGTTAGGAATATTCATTTATTGGGTCCTTTCCATAAGCACATTTTAAAAATATCCCTCTGCTCCACAAAATACTAAAACTTACAGCCACATTCTGCAAGTAATCTCAAGAGTTGGCACAACAAATAATATACCAAAAAGGAAGATCAGCTTAAATTCCAGTTACAACTTCACTGCCATCACTACTTTACAAACCAGAAGACGCCAGATTGCTCCATGCCTCACTCCACCAAACCAAGTAATTTTATGATTTAGAAAAGTTGTGATCATTTGCATCACTAAACTAGGATATAGCTTTGAAAGCAGTAAAAAACTCAAAAGGTCTGCTTTTATAGTCATCAGTCTTTAAAGCATGCTATTAAAATCTAATACTCACTCACATAGGACATTCAGGGTTTCCAGATACATTACTAGCTAAATGTTTCTCTCCATTCTATTGCAATTCTAACATACAATGAATTTACTACTACATGATTTCAAACATTTTTATACTTTTAATGTGTTTATATTGGAGGTGAGGGTAGAATGTTTTATAAAATGAAAATAGGGATTTGCTTTTGATTGTAGGTCTTTGCAGATCCGCTGGTTCCTGAGTGATTAAACACAGTGCTGGCTGTCAGGAGACAGTCTCCTTGTTTATTAGCAATGACCAGCTTAGATGACAGATGACATCTGCTGGATGGCAAGTGGGAGATGGGAAAATTGGATCTTGGAAGACAAGAAAAATAAAAAACTTTTTGCTTAAACAACCTTGCTCTTCATGATTATTTTAAAAAGCAAATGTTGCCTGAGAAGAATTTTACTTTGCACAGCCTGGTAAAGCTCTATGAAATTCTTCTGGACAGAAAAATAAAAACGAGATATGCAAACCCACACACTTTGTGATTAACACTCTCCCCCCAAAATAACAAAAACACCCTCAAAGGCAGGTCCCTTATAAACTAGTCTTGATAAACTAGAATTTAGCCTAGAATTTATACCCAAGATTAAAAACACCCCTGCAATAATCACATTACCTTTCATACCATTCTAATTACCTTATTTACAAAGATAACTAAAGCCAACATCACTTCCAATTCATAAATGGTTTACATTAAAATGTTTCCCTATTTGTCTTCATCTTTTGTAACAGAGAATACATACATATACATATATATAAAGAATAATACAGATTCTAACTAATCACTGCAGTATTTGCTGATGGTTACTTTTCTATCGGTTTACACAGTGACCTCTATACTTTGCTAATATGCATTTAACTACACAACAATATTGCACAAAGTCATATTTATATAAGATTTAACCTATTTCAGAATATTTTAGAAATAATTCATATTTGATATTTCAAAAGATGCAGCTAAGTTTTCATGGTGACAGACATAATAAAGCAGCATCTTTTTTTTTTTTTTTTTTTTTTTTGCCTATGTTAATGTAAGTATTTCAAATCTCACCATCCAGGGGAAAAAAAAATCTCCAAATTGCACTGTAACCAGGTAGATACAAGAATCTGGTCTTAGGTGTGGGGAGTACTCTTCCTTTAAGAAACAAAGGCCTACTGTTATTAACTAAGAGAAAGTATAATGTGTATAGTGTTAACATTCTAAAATAATACAAAGTTAGGGACACATTAACTATATGAACAGTGCCTGTTTGAAAGAAAAAAATTGAAATACTCAGGCACTAAGCATTAGGCTACCTGAAACTCTAGGATGAAGCCTAATGCTGTGTTCCTTATTAGAAAATAGCAACACAGAGTAATAGTAAAAAACCCAGGTATTCACCAGTTAAAACTGTGAAGTGTCTCAATAATAAATAGTTATCATGAAGAGGTTGATGCCAAATGACAAGAATAGTTTACCCTAAGTTTGATGTTCAAACTATGGCAGCCTCATCAGAAAGACTCATATCATTCTCTAAGTTTGATTATTTGTAATCAGTTTAGGCAGCAAAAGTACTCACACAAAATGTGAGGATGCTAGGAAGCAGAGTAGAGTAGCATGTCAACATTAAATCTCTTTTACTCAAAATATCTTCCATAGTTACCACATATTTTAGAATAGATTAATGAATTGTGGATAATTAATGACCAAGGACTATTCATCTTTAGATTTTTTTTAATTGAATATCCACTGGGCTTTAAATAACATACAAAAAAGACAGTTTGGATCAGAAAGTGCTGTGCTTTCTCTTTTGTTAAGAAACCAGAGAGCCACTGAATTTTCCTTAGAAACTACTTGTTCTTTGTGGTTAGAACTAAATAATTTTCTTGCCCATATACCAGATGCAGGAATTCTTTCCTGCAACCTATGCCATTTTTACTATAAAAATTCCATCTGTGCCATAAAGACACACAAGTCCTAAATCATAAATCTGGTGTATCATAAAAACAGCAAATATGGCAAAAGACAAGCAAGATAAAATTAAGGGAAGTGAATAATTCACCAAATAAGAATCTGTTATTCAAGAGAATTCTCATTTTGATTTGAAGAAGAGATTGAAGTGTTACCTCACACCTTAAAAACAGAAAGTAGCAGCAGACCCACTATTACATACTGTACTAACGGGATAAGATACAACTCTTAACTTTGCATAATCTGTGTAAAAAAGATATGCTTGACATTTGTGGAATGTCATTTCTCTTTATAGAATTATAGGCAAGATTTCTCCAATAAAACTTAACTTAAGCCAGTTATAAAACTATAACTTCACATCAAAATTTAAAAAAGTTAAAAAATGTGTTTGAATATGTACATATCACACAGGAGTGCTTGAATGTTCTTGCAGATTGTGTTGCTGGTCAGAGTCCAGTCTACTTTCCACTTTCAAAACTGGAATAGGCTGAGTCTTCTGATCTTGCTGTAGATTAAGTTCTGATGAAGATGGGAAAGGTGATGAAGTAGTTGTCAAAAGCTGCATCTCTGTGCTTGTTTCTTCGGATTCAGTTTTTATCCTCACACACTGGGAGGGAACTTCTAATTCTCGCTTTCCAGTTAAACCACAGTCCATGTTAGAATTGCCTTCTGTGTTTTGAGTGGCTTCCACAACAGGGTGGTACTGTTTAAGTCTTATATGCCAAGCTAAGCTGCATACTGCTGACACTGTTTTGAACTGATGAATAACATTTCTAGGGATGAAGTAGATATCATTGTCGCAAAGCTGAATTCTAGCATAGCGAATACCTTCCCGTCTCATTTGGTTTAGTTTAGCTTCATCCACCCACTGTACACACTACAGAAAGAAAAAAAGTTACATGAAACTTTAAAATATGTAATAATTTAGTGAAATGAAATGTAATTAGCACAGGAAAATAGTAGAGAGGAAATGTGCTACGATGACAAGTAAAGTAATACTAAAGAATGCACAACTTGCTAAATATTCCTATAATACTTGGGAGACATTTTTCCCCATATTAAAGTCAGGATGATCTACAGAATCATTTAAATAACATCTCAGAATGCAGCTACATATCAATATTCTTTGCCACATCTAAGGGCAACATTTTATCTCCCTTTCAGTGTCATGTCAACAAGTAAAGACTGCCCAGAACTCAGGAGCCTGGACCCTCTCTCCATCCCAGGCCCATCTGGCATCCCAAAGGTTGAAGAGACCTCAAGCATTCTGCTTGGGAAACTCTGTTTTAATGATTTTTAACACCCTTCCCACTAGCCTTTAATAGTAATAAAATTAAAGTCACTATGCAAAATAAAATAGGTACAGCTACTTATTTCAAGTATCTTACTCAAAGGGTAATAAAAAAAAAGTTATTACCTGGGAAACCGGGGGTTCATGAAGGTCTAACTGAAGTCTCTGTACAACATCAGTAAAATCCTCAGCATGAAAACAAATCACATCTTTGGTTATGCGAGGTTGGTCACTCCTAAGATTAACAAACTAAGTTTTAGAGATAAGCATGTCACAATGAAAAATGATGGCAAATTTCAATTTTCTTGTTCCTGGAAATGCTACTACTGGCAAAGAAATAAACACACAGATTCTAAGGACTAGCTACACGATTTTCAAAAAATAAAAGTAATAAAACAAAAAAAGATGAAAATCAGATTGTTGCAAAATTAAAACAACAAAGGCTAAAAAGACTAATTTTATTCTAAATTAGTTGCATTTATAATTCTCTCACCACTTCGCATCTCTATGTCCTGAGCTTTGTTAAATTGGGCCCCAACTTTAGACAGGTGCAGTGGCTCACACCTGTAATCCTAGAACTCTGGGTGGCCAAGGCAGGGGGATTGTTTGAGCTCAGTTGTCTCTACTAAAAAAAAGGGGAGGGTGGGCGGTAAATGAACATAAAATAGTGTGCCACTATGGAAAACAGTCTGGCAGTTCCTCAAAAAATTAGAAGTATAATTACCATATGATCTAACAACTCCACTTCTGGGTATATATCCAAAAGGAATGAAGGCGAGGACATGAAGATATTTGTACACCCATATTCATAGCAGCATTATTCACAATAGCCAGGTGAAAGCAACCCAAATGCCCACTGATGGACAAATGGATTAACAAAATGTGGTATATACACATAATGGATTATTACTCAACCTTAAAAAAGGAAGGAGCTATGAAAAGGAGAGTTTGAGGGTGGCAAAAAAAAAAAAAAAAAAAAAGAAAAAAAGGAAATTCTGACATTTCCTACAACATGGATGAACCTTGAAGACATTATGCAAAGAGAAATAAGTCAGTCACAAAAAGACAAATATTGTATGACTATATTTATATGAAATATATATAAAGTTCATAAAAACAGACGGGAAAATGATGGTTACCAGAGCCTGGAGGTAAGGGTAAGGGGAGAAATGGGTACAGTTTCAGCTGTGCAAGATGAAAAGTTTCTAGAGATCTGTTTCACAATGATGTGATTATACTTTACTATTCAGTTTAAACATGATGGAGAACTTTGTGTATTTTATCACAACTTAAAAATTGGTCCCCAATCTTTAAGTAGAGCCCACATTTTCTTAGACGTTAACAAACCTTGCAGTTGCATTCCATTAACTTACCATTCACCAAACTGTACAGCTTTCAAAACTCCAACAGCAGCCGTACTCTGCCAGTCAAACCCCTGACCTACATGATCAGCATGAGCTCTTGTCCTATCTTCAAAGAGGACTTCACGGGGTTCGCTGGTCCGAGGTAGGTACTGGAGATTTTTAATTTCATTCATTGATCTGGAGTTGATTTGGTTGTAAAGCAAAGGGAAAGCAAGGAAGAAAGAGCCCCCCCCCCCAAAACTTATCAATAACAATAAGGCACAGAATACCAGACTCAAATAAGATGGGGGCTCAAAAGGGTTCAAAAATTTTGATCATTAGCATTTAACACACTATACTATCGTGTTTAATGTGATTAACTTCCCCTTCCTATAGGTCATAATAAATAATCAGCTATAGCTTAGATTAGGCTCAAATGTAGTATTTCTGTAATTCAAAGTTTAAGGCTATATGCTTCTTTATCTTCAGTCATCTTGATTTTCAACCCTCAAAACATTTCACTAGAGATCTGATTTAAGTTGGCAAAGTAAGTATCCACGTGATCTCTTTCAACATTAAAATGAAAGTAAAAGGCTTCAAATTAATAATGGGAGGAGAGACGATTATATGAGGGAATGAATGATTATATAAAATTGGCCATGGGTTGATATTATTAAATACACAAGGAGATATCTTCCGCATTTTTATGTGCTTAAAACTTTCTACATATAATAATCTAAAGGTGGACAGTAAAGGAATAAGAAGCAACAAAGGAAATAAATTAGTGAATAAACAATAATCAACAAACTTCTACAAGATCGAAAATTACCAAAGTCTAATAAAGACTAATAAAACTGAACAGAGAAAGTCACAGGCCTAGAATATACAAGAAGGGATAAGCACCCAAACAGACAGATCAAGCCAGCAGATTTTGGAGAGGGCTATTTCATAAAAACAGCCAAATGGCACTCTGGGAGTCTGAGGCAGAAGTCCGAGACCAGTTTGACATTCCAGTAAGCTATCATGATGCCAATGCACTCAAGCTGAGGAGACAGAATGAAGCAAAAAAACAAAAACAACCAGCCAAGCATAATAATGACAATAACCCTTGCAGGCAGAAACAGAGTCAAGCATTTACCCCAGGGAGTAGACAATGACTACCCATCCAGCATCCACTCCTCTTCTTTATTCCCCTTGACAGACCTTGGTTTTCATGGGGTATATGATCCTACTCTGTACATGATGTTATTCACAAGCTCCAGAGGTTTTAATAGATCATGATGAGTCCTGGAAAACTATAAGCTCATTTCCCCTGCCAGTGACTGATTTCAAAAAGACATGAACTGATTCTGGCTAATAATAATGAAAGGAAATCTGCTGAAGAGACTTCTGGGAAGTTTCCTAGCTCCTAAGGAAGAAGTATAAGAGAAGACAGTCTCTTCCTCTACTAGATACAACCAGATACAGATTGATGCCTGGAACTGCTGTAGCTATCCAGCAATCATAACAGGAAAACAGTGTGAACACAAAGCCTAGGAGGACCTTGCCTCTAGACTAGACAAAGAGAATGATAAAGCAGAAAAGGAAAAGGATCTGGTTCCTTGATAACAGCATTGAGCCACTGTCCATATGGGCACCTAGAGCCAACTTCTCTGAACTTCCTGATACAGAACATAACAAACATTTTATTTTATGAAGCAGTTTGAGTCAAAATTGCCTATACAAAAACATCCTAATAAACTTTCAGCCAAAAAAAACATTTTCTCTAAACACGTTGAACTTGCCATATAAATAGAACATAATCCTCTGACGTCTAAACACATCATTTAATGTCCACTTCTATGCCTGTTCACTCTAAATTCAAACCTACCTGTTAACAAGCCTCACCAAGAAGTAAACAGAACTCTCTAGGCCAAAGCTCTATTTTAAAATATGAATGAGTCAACTAAGAATTACTGGATATATTTGAAGATAGCAGATTGAAAGAGAAAGACCAAAATAAACAATGCTAAAATTTAAAAATTCAAAAGAAAAAGTTAGAAGACAAAATTCAAGGGGCCAGGAGTGGTGGCTCGTGCCTATAATCCTAGCACTGTGGGAGGCCTCGGCAGGTCGACTGCCTGAGCTCACAGGTTTGTGACCAGCCTGAGCCAGAGCAAAACCTCGTCTCTAAAAATAGCCAGTCATTGTGGCAGGCACCTGTAGTCCCAGCTACTTGGGAGGTAGCTACGAGTTCGAGGTTGCTATGAGCTATGATGCCGCAGCATTCTACCAACAGAGACAAAGTGAGACTCTGTCTCAAGGGAAAAAAAAAAAAAAAAAAAGACGACAAAATTCAAGTAAATGTCTCAATCAAAAGCAAAAAGATAAATAATAAGAACTATGAGGATAATCATACCAGTAGCTGAACAATAGATTCCAAAAGAAATAAAGAATTACCAATTAAGCAAGAAAAATACCCAGAAAGGACATTTAAGAAGCCTACCAAACAACAAAAAAGATGATTAAAAAATGGAATGAAAGACTGAAATCAAGATATATCATTGTGAAATTTTAGACCGCTAATGACAGAGGATCCCATAAGCTTACAGACAAGAAAAGAAACAGGGTACCTACAAAAGAATAAAAATTATACCGGCATTAAGACTTCTCATAAATAATATTAGATGCAGGAAGCCATCAGAGTAATGCTAAAAACCCTATTAATCATATTTAGTGTCAGAAAAAGAAATTTTCAACACATAATGACTTAAAATACTTTCCTTTTCCTAAAATTTAACTTGAGAATTTGCTCAAGCAAGAGAAGGAAATAAACCTAGGAAGACAATAACCACAAAATACTGCAGAAAAGCATTAAATGGGAAGTCCTAGGTTGTTGGATTGTGAACTAAGCCTTCCACATTGAGGCAGAATACAGAGCTTCAAAAGATTTCCATGGGCTGGGCATGGTGGCTCACACCTGTAATCTCTGCCAGTCAGCAGGCTGAGGTGGGAAGACCACCTGAGCCCAGAAGTTTCAGGTTATAGTGAGCGAAGATCATGCCAATGCACCCCAGCCTGGGCAACAGAGCAAGATCCTGTCTCTAAAATAAATAAATAAATAGTTTTATAAAGTAAATAATTTTTTTTAAAGGTTAATGTTTTAGAGCAGACAGCATTAATAAAATTCTGGAAAAAATTTGAGGCTACAATAAAATTACAGGATGCAAAGTAACTACCAACTAAAAAAAAGAGGTTATATAAGAAAGCCACAGTCATGAGAAAGTCAGTGTGGATCTAGAAGAAAGTAATGTATCTTAAGCAATAAACAGAATACAATTTATTTAGGAGATGGTCAAGAAAAGTTTATCCTTCCCCCCTTCAAAAAGGGCGATCAGAAACTGCAAGAAAAGCAGAACTTTTTAAAAAGCATGATTCACATATAAAACTTAAAAATGTGGCATGATTTTGAGTATCTAGATGAAATATAGGCAAGAAAAATCCTTTTATATAGTCTTCCTTTGAGTGGTAACACAAAATTGGAACCTTAGAGTAAGAATTTTTAGCTTACTATCTGCATCTGCAATAAACACAGATACCTATAACATTACAGATGCCATTTCTTGGTTTTCAAATTTTAAAATCCACCTATTGACAAAGCATATAAGACTTGATTATGATTTTAAAGCAGAATATGAATCAATCTCAACAATGTGTAAGTATAGCTGACATAAAGAGCTAGCAAAGAAGACAGTAAAGTAGGAGTTATCTAATCAGAGAACAAGAGAAAAGAATATCTATCATACCAACAAGTCAAAACCCTGTCAAAACCTTTGGGAGAAAAAAAAAAGAGATTATTAACAAATGTTTTTGCCTCTGGGAAGAAAAAGACGACAGGATTTTTCATTATATTTTCTGCTATAGTATTTCTTTCTTTTTTTTTTTTTTTTAAACTGTGTGCATGTATTTCTTTAACTCTAGAGTTCAAAAAGCCGAAGATCAGCCGGGCACGGGGGCTCACGCCTGTAACCCTAGCACTCTGGGAGGCAGAGGCAGGTGGACTCCTGAGCTCACAGGTTCAAGATTAGCCTATGCAATAGCAAGACACTGTGTCTTAACATAGCTGGGCATTGTGGCCAGGGCCTGTAGTCCCAGCTACTCGAGAGGTTGAGACAAGAGAATCACTTAAGCCCAAGAGTCTGAGGTTGCTATGAGCTGTGATGCCATTGTATTCTACAGAGGGTGACAAGTGAGACTCTGTCTCAAAAAAAAAAGAAAAAAGAAATCGGAAGATCAACTACAACAGCAGTGCCCTTGATAACTGAACTTCTCACATTTTATCCTACCATTTTCAGCAACAAGAAGTTCTCATTAATACAAAAAGATAATATGAATTCACTGTAATTCAAAGTGCTTTTGAACGTTTCACTTAAGAACATTTAATAACAACAGAAATAAAATGTGATGGCAACTTAGACTATTGGAGAAATAATAGATTATTAAATAAATGATGTTGGTACAGCTGCCTAACTACTGGGGGGAACATGTTAAAATCTCTCCCTCTATACCAAAACCAATTCCAGGTAGAGTAAATAATACTGAAATCACAAAAATATTAAGAAAAAATGTAGGGGAATAATTTTATTACTGAATGAGAGAAGGCCTAAGTCTACTACTAAAAGAGAAACCTCAAAGGGAAAGATACATAGATCTTTCTACATATGAACAAAAACTTCTGAGTAAAAAACAACAAAAATCTAGAGCCAAAAGAAAAAGAAAAATATGCAACAGAAGAAAACAAAAGGTTAACAATCAGAATATATAAGGAATTTACAAAAGAAAAACATTCCAACAGAAATGTGGGCAAAGGAAATTAAAGGGAATCACCAAAGAAGAAATAACAAACCCATAAAAGAAAAGCAAATTAAAATGAAACATTTTTGCACAATCAGATCAATAAAATTAAAGAAAATGTTAATGGAGAGTCTGAAGAGACTCAAAGCCCATAGCTCAGTGGTTAGGGCACATACACCAGGTCTGGCGGGTTCAAACCCGGCCCGGGCCTGCTAAACAATGACTACTACAACAACAACAAAAATAGCCAGGTGTTGTGGTAGGCACCTGTAGTCCCAGCTACTTGGGAGGCTGAGGCAAGAGAAACGCTTAAGCCCAAGAGTTTGAGATTGCTGAAGGCTGTGACACCACAGCAAGCAACATAGTGAGACTCTGTCTCAAAAAAAAAAATAAAAAAAAATTTGGAGAGTTTGAGGAAAAGGGCACTATCTTACTATACAAATGAGGTTATTAATTGGTATACTCCCAATGTTCCATTAGAGGTCCATTAGAAATGTGTATATTTTTGACTCGGCGCCTGTAGCTCAAGCTGCTAAGGTGCCAGCCACATATACCACAGCTGGCAGGTTCGAATCCAGCCTGGGCCTGCTAAGCAAAAATGACAACTACAACCAAAAAATAGCCAGGCGTTGTGGTGGGTGCCTGTAGTCCCAACTACTTGGGAGGCTGAGGCAAGAGAATCGCTTAAGCCCAGGAGTTTGAGGTTGCTTTGAGCTGTGATGCCACCGCACTCTACCCAGGGTGACAGCTTGAGGCTCTGTCTCAAAAATAAATGTGTCTATTTTGAGCCTTTAGGAATTTACTAAGAAAATTAACACCCATATGCACAGATACACATCTACCAACATACATCTATGTGTAATCAGTGGTATATTGTACATGCTTAATACCTGGCTTGGGGCAGTGGGAAAAGGTGGCAGATTCATAGCTGAACTGCTGATTCCTGTGTATAAATACTCCCAACTTTCCAGCTATTAATGTGCTATCATTCAATGTGGAAGTAAAAGGTAATGCTAATAATGGCCCCCATGAGCAGGTACAAATCAGCTCTAGCGCACCACTGCCATGTTTGTCAAACTACTGTTTATATTGAAAAATTGGAAACCATTTACACTAAGAAAGAATTAATCAAGTAAATCCTTATACGACCACACAGTGAAGTACATAGTCATTTAGAAGCGATACAACAGCATCTTAATATAACACATCAACCCTAAGGGAGAAAAATTTCCAGTTTTAAAGTAAATATCATGTAAAGAATGAGTTCATGATTGCACAAAGAAAATTTATACTATGAGTATATATGAACTAAAGGGTTACAATGCCTTAATGGGTGGGAATATGGCTGTCTTTTTGCCTTCTTTTTATTCTTTCCTATTATACTTTTTAAGTTTTATAATAACCAAGAAACAAACAATGGTCATTTTGGGGGAAAGATTATAGAATGCATTATAGTTCCTAAGAATTTGGTAGAATTTCAAGATTCATCATTATCTTGTACAAAAACTGCTGTACAGCAACAGTTAACAAATAATATTTACAATGTATTTTCATGCCTCATCTCAAGTACCTAAGATTATTCCATAGTTTACTTAAGCATCATTCTCCTATACTCAGATTTAAGCTAAGGTCTAGACTACTCCATTAAAACTCACTTCTGGGCACTTAATTTAAATTGCTATTTCCATAATCCAAGCAGATATAAATCATTTTTAGTCTTACTAAAACTCCATTAAAACTCACTTCTGGGCACTTAATTTAAATTGCTAATTCCATAATCCAAGCACATATAAATCATTTTTAGTTTTATTAAATGAAATTTTTCAAAGTACTATATAGTGAGCTGATCTACATTTGGTTTAAGTATCTGAAAAATAAAATATGTTAGGGGTGGCGCCTGTGGATCAGTGAGTAGGGTGCCAGCCCCATATACGGAGGGTGGTGGGTTCATGCCCGGCCCCAGCCAAACTTTAACAACTACAAAAAAAAAAAAAAAAAAAGTCAGGCATTGTGGTGAGCACCTGTAGTCCCAGTTACTCAGGAGGCTGAGGCATGAGAATCGCCTAAGCCCCAAGAGCTGGAGGTTGCTGTGAACTGTGACGTGGGTTACAACGTGAGAATCTGTCTCTACTAAAAATTAAAAAAAAAAAAAAAAACTTTAGCCCAATATGAACTACTAAAGCTCTATACTAGACTATAGCATTGGCTCCATTCAGCAAATACTGGTTACCTATTTTGTGTCACAAGGACAGAGATGAATGGAACAGTTCATGTCCTCAAAGAGCTCCCCTCAAATATTAGTAAATAAAAACACGTGAACAGACCATTAATGAATGGGATGTTGTGACACAGAAAAGGGAACAATTAATCACCTAAGGGAACAAAGAAAAGTTTCATATAGAAAGTAACTCCTAAGTTAATTTTTGGAAAAATGTATAAAGAGTCTGCTAGGTAGAAAGGAAGATGGGGGATACCATTGTACGTAAAAAGAACAGTACATACCATACCATTTGCATGTAAAAAGAACGGTACAAAAGCAAAATGTTATGAAAGACCATGGCTTGGAAACTGAATTCGGTATAGCTAGAGCAAACTAGAAGCAGACACATCTGAAGAGGTACTATTGGGGCCATCATGAAAGATCCTTACAGAATACACTGGAAAGTTTGATCTTTTATCCTGCAGACGGCTAGGACCAAGGTTTTAAGAAAATAAAAATTAAATTTGTTTTTTAGAATGATGCCTCACCCTGGATGAATATGTTATGAATGAGTGGATCAGACTAAGGAACTTACAACTAGAAGATTTATGGGACCTCTTCAAATAATCTAGATAAATGATTTTCAAGCTGTGGTCAGGTCTCTAGCATTTTCGTAAGCAACCAACTAAATAAAAAGTGGCTTTGCTTATTTGAGAAAAATGTTTACCGTCGTCTTTTGAAGGGTGACTTTGGCATATCTGCTGTAGGGATCATCTGTTCTCCTGGCCTTACCCACATTATAGGCCCATCATCACTTTGGGACCTACACTGCAGTCGGAGGCTGGAGAGTGTACCCCAGGGCAAAGTCATCTAGAAATCAGATGAATGAGTCACATTAAAAAAATTGTAGATTATTTACAAATTACTCCCACCCATTCAAATGAAAGTTCTAAGAAGTATATTTTGCAAGTATATACAAAGAAATAAATCCTATTTGCACAGTAATTTAGATAAAAAAATAATAATTTGGGCACTTTGTAGCAGTACTTTTCTAAATATTTCTATTCAAAACATTGGATAAAAATTTAATTTTAACAGGCAATGTTAACACTCTTTAATGTAAAATATCCACTTAAGAAATGATAAGAACTTTAATAATCTGAATTAATACTCACTTTCAGAAATGGTGATTCCTCTAACATATCAAGGAACTCTGGGAAATAATCACCAACTTCTTCATCTACGGCTCCAACAAGACTTATCTGCCGCATAGGACCTGCTCGGTAGGTGCCACAGCAGTATGTCCTGTTGACCTGAGATAAAAGAAAGAGAGGAGAAAATGGACTAAAGTACACTATAATAGAAAGAAGTAGGATGGGGTATTGTTTCCAATGCTGCTATATCTTCTACATACTGAGAACTTAATTGTCTGTACCTTCGATGAAGTCAATAGTTAGAGACACCAAAGCACACTGACAAATACACTGATTTGCCACAAACAGAAGTTTCAATGTGCGAGCTAGCCTATAGTCCCAACGTCTCAAAGAAATATTGACGACATTAAGATAAACTTCTCTAAGAATGATGATTTTTGAACTCTGTAAATACTTTAAAGTATGATCTTTATTTAAGAAGAAAAACCAGAACAAACATTAGTAAAATTGGCACGACAAGAAATAAAACAGACCACGGCCGGGCGGCGCCTGTGGCTCAAAGGGGTGGGGCACCAGCACCATATGCCGGAGGTGGTGGGTTCAAACCCAGACCCGGCCAAAAACTGCAAAAACTGCAAAAACTGCAGCAAAAAAAAAAACCTACGGCCAGATTAATCTCCCATATTCATTTTGTATTCCCCAGCTTGAAAGTCTTCATTTCAGGCCAGATACCAAAGCTGACCATTATCAAATCCCATCTCCCATTAATACAGTATAAGAGCTTCCACTTTTAAGTGAGCTTATCTTTTTCTCTATTCAAGTCAAACTTATTTCTACCTCCACTGATTTTTCTCTTGAATCTGCCCAACTTGGAATGTTCTCTTTTCTGTCAACCCAAATCTTATCCATCTTCCAAAGATCAGTTCAAAAGTTCTTCTTTTCCAGAAATCTTCCCGGTCACCCTCCACGATCCTTCCCTTTTCTAAGGTCTATTACCTATGAGCACATAAACATTTTCTCTACATCAACTCGCTAATGAATCTAGGGCATACCCTGTAGAAATTTGCAGCCCAGAGCATCCTATCTAGCATTTAAATTAGCAGTTCTCAACCTGTGGGTAGCAACCCCGTTGGGGGTCGATCGACCCTTTCACAGAGGTCAACTAAGACCATCCTGCATATCAAATATTTACATTACTATTGATAACAGTAGCAAAATTACAGTTATGAAGTAGCAAGGAAAACAATTTTATGGTTGGGGGTCACCACAATATGAGAAACTGTATTAAAGGGTTGTAGCATTAGGAAGGTTGAGAACCACTGATTTAAATGGAATCTGCCTATTAATTCCATACAAACGATTCTACTCAGTTAATTTATGTTTTTATCTTATCCTACCTTCAATTTAGAATAAAGACTTTTCCAGAGTAGAGAGATGCTGTGTATAGAAATGGACTAGACCCAGAAACAGTGGATTTTAACCAGAATTCCCACCTCAGATCCATTATCCAGCCCTTTCTACTTTAACTAAGCTGCTAATTAAATTGAAAAGCCTAACATTTATAGCTTTACCTTTATAAAAGCAGGTTTCTGTTGAAGATTCAAAAAAAAAAATTTTAAAGGACCAAATGTTACTGTTTCAAATGCCACCTATTTTTTTTTCTTTTTTTTTTTTCAAGACAGAGTTTCACTTTGTCGCCCTCCGCAGAGTGCTGTGACATCACAGCTCACAGCAACTACAAACTCTTTTTTTTTTTTTTTTTTTCGCAGTTTTTGGCCAAGGCTGGGTTTGAACCCGCCACCTCCAGCATATGGGGCCGGTGCCCTACTCCTTGAGCCACAGGCGCCACCCAGCTACAAACTCTTGGGCTTAAACGATTCTCTTGCCTCAGCCTCCCAAGTAGCTGGGACCACAGGCACCTGCCACAATGCCCAGCTATTTTTGGTTGTTGTTGTTGTTGCAGTTGTCATTGTTGTATAGCTGGCCCCGGCTGGGTTTGAACCCACCAGCCTCGGGGCATGTGGCCAACACCATAACCACTGTGCTATGGGCACTGAGCCCACCTATCTTGTCTTAATAGGAAACAATCTGCATAAATGACCACCTTATATTTCACAATTAATGAAATGACCACACACTCCAAATTCTTCACTATTAGTTCTTCAGCATTTTCGGAATCAACTCTTTTTTTATTCCCATAGACAATTTAACATCACCCACACACATATACATATACACAAGGAAAAAAAGTCTGAGATCTTGTTCTCAAGAAGCAAAGGGATTTCTTAATTCCTTGCAAATCCATCCCCTAAGATCATTGTAGGCAATCCTTAAGAAGCAAGTACCCAGGCCAGAATTACGTTGCATATATTTGCATGAATTACTGTCCCTAAGTTTTGTATGATAGCCGTACTATTAAATAGCCAGAGGAGACAGCAAGGAAAAGAGGACCACCATAGAGAAAAGAGGAAGAAAGGACTCTTTTAAAATCACTATTCAAACATTGCTAAGCCAATCATCCTAAAATAACTATAGAGTTAGCCTTCAACAACAGTTCTAGGAATCATTTACTTTCAGAAGTACTACGAAATACCAGTCTCCCCCCCCCCCCAATACTTCCCACAACTATTCCCCATTATCAGAAATTCCTTTACCTATTCCTTTACTGATCTGTACAGGGTAGTGGCATTTTATAGAAGAATGTCCTGAAGACCTATCAGAATTTAAAGCTCCAGAAATTCAAACCCAATTCTGAAAAAATACAATGCCATATCTGCTAGCTTTGAGATTATGCAACTCTTAATGCATTATTTGAAAGAAATCATGTTACCGTATATACTCAAGTATAAGCCGAGTTTTTTCGGCACAAATTTTGTGCCGAAAAACCCGAGCTCGGCTTATACTCAGGTCATACAGGTTATTTGATTCGGTGCGCGCACCTAATCAAATGTACATAGTCTCCAGTCGTCTTCTGCCGTCTGCTTGAGGGGGCGGTGCTTCAGCTCAGTCCACAAGTCTCAGCTGAGCTGAAGAGGTAGGCGGATGAACTGAACTGTATTCCACTGAACTATTTAACCCACAACTATATAACCCACAGCTTGATTACCTGTTAAGCTACGGTTTTCTGCACTTTATTTAAAGTTTTAAAGTTGTTGTTGCTAGTTTACAGTTTTTCTTTAGCAAT